>JASFDE010000057.1:0-76273 GCA_036937135.1 Nidula niveotomentosa
AGTAGTGTACTTCAGTTTGTAAATTGCTTATACAATTCCCTCTACTCCTTATTCACCCTCTGCTCTCAGTTTGCCTCTGACATTGTGAAAAAGGAACCTCCTGAGTCACAACTTTGTCATCATATTGTTCACTACCTTCTTTGTCTAAATTCAGGAAGTAGGATTGTGGAAGACACGGCTTCTTATAAGCTGAAGCCAAGTCCTGGTCCCTGCAAGGTTACATCCTTGCACCTCCAATTCATTCAGGCACCCTCTGAGTTACACCTTGGTACTTTGTTCTTGTTCCATCCTTGGGACTCATGAATCATATGACCTCCGGGATGCCTCCGGATCGGTTCGTGACACTCAGACACTTTCTCAAATCCTCAACATGCCTTTTCCTCATACACATGGTAGTAGTTGTAATTTTAAAAAATGTTAAAACTTAAATACAGAGCTGACAATATTTATTTAGCACTCTCCACTCCAAAATCTAACTCACATTCAGCATCTTCTCAACTCCTGGGACCCCTTCTAGTCATGAGCTTCAAATAAGCATATCTGTGTTGATCAGCCTGCTACTCCTCCCTCCCTCCCATCACTTACAACTCACATCTACTCTGGATACTGCTGATTTGGAGAATGAGAACATGTCACCTTCTGGGTCTGGGATTAATCTATCTTGGATATCTATTGTTCCTGTTACAGCTTGCTGGGAGGATAAGTCAGGAAATACTTTGTCAAGGACCTAACTTCCAATTGCATTGGCATGGGCTATTACCATACACAAGAGCCAAGGCCATACTCTATCTGAAGTTACAATTGATCTTGGGCCAAAGGATTTCTCTTCAGGCTTGTCATTGGTAGCCATCTCATGGGTGAAGACCTTGCTTGGTCTTGCTTTCAGAATTCACTTTCCATAATCTTGGATTTAGAGACCTGAAGAAACACCAACAATGAAGATGCTTCATGAGGGTGAGGATAAGGACCAAAGGGTTGCATTGGGATTTACTTTAAATACTTATGACATGGACCTTAGTGAATATGTCTTCCAAATAAAGCAGGGAAGACAAGGAACAAGCCTTTCTGTTATGAAGCAATGGGTTGTAAAGTTTGTACTCAACAACTAGGATTAGGTATAACATGAAAAATTGGGATGAAGCATGCTCCCCAGTGACGGAATATGAGAGCCACGCATGGCCCGAATATGTAGAAACATGTTGTATGCACTATCCTTTACCAAGGAATTTCCTTTCCGTGCTCGCCGATGAAGAGTGCTGGTTTCAGGGTAAGTAAAATCGTCTTACAGATTTGAATTATTTGACTCACATGTCGGACCATCTTTCTCTAGAAGAGCCCATGGCAAAAGGATTCCAGCAGCGTCACGCGTAGTCTTCCCGCCATCGTGGAAGTTGTTCAGCTTCGTGGAGGTAAACCCTGGCGATACGGCGTTGACTTTGATTCCGTCTTTCCGAACCTCGTGTGCCAAGGAAATCATATAAGAATTGGCGGCAGCCTTGCTCGTATTATACGCGACGCTGTGGAGGAGGGACTGCGGAGACGCTTGGAGGGTGTTCGATGCCATGTCGCTCGCGACATTCAGGATGACGCCGTTCGATGAAGCGCGCAGAAGGGGAAGGAAGGTGAGCGTAGTCTGGATCATGCCGTAGAAGTTGGGCTCGAACGCCTTGCGGATGACATCGAGGGATACATCGGTAGCGGTCTGTGGGTGCTCGAAGCAACTGATACCTAAGCTAACTGTCAAATGTAGTCCTGAAGAAACAAGGTTAGCTACGCACCAGCATTGTTGACAAGAACGTCTAAGTGTCCTTCGGCTTTCTCAATGACATTTTTCGCTGCAACGATCGTGGCGAGATCGGTGATATCAAGTTTCACGAACTTGACGTTGAGCTTATCTTTTTTGAGCTGGGCTCTTACGATATAGCGTGAGTATAGTCGATAAGGACAAAACCTTTAGAAAACATACTCGGCTTCTTGTCCAGCTGCTTCGTTCCTCGCGCCTAAGTATACGGTATGCTCCTTTTCAGCGAGCAGTCGCACAAGTTCGAAGCCGATGCCGGTATTTGCACCTATCAGAAAGAACCCGGTAAATAAAACTCCACATAGTGAACTCCTAGTACACACCGGTAACGAGGATAACTCTCGACATATTGGATTTGTAGTAGTTGATTAGAATGTGGTTTATGTGGAATTGGGATATCGAGTTGGATGAAGTGGTGAGCGTATTTATAGGATTTCAGTGATATTACGACTCACGGATAGTTAAGCTGCCGATAGCATTAGGCACGGGACGAAGATCGGCGACTCCTCTTAGTAGCTGACAGTGTGCTCACTGGACATGGGCAATGGATATCTGCACTAAACGTCGAGGATGCCGAATGCACTTGGCTTCACGATGTGAGATGGGCGCGGCCAATAGGACAATTGCAAGACTTTCAGACGGCATACTACGGACAGCTTAAGCTCAGTGTGTAACCTGAGACGCACAATAGGACCGCGTATGAGAGAAATGATGGAATGTGAATCAAACGACGTTCTCGAGTTGCGCGCGGAGAGTCAAATATTTGCATGGTTCAGCGCTGTTCTTCGGGAAGACGGATCCAGTACCATAAGCTGCATTACTGGACTGTAAGCATCCAGAATGGTGGGAATCTACTGGGACTCACCCTTGTACTTTACGGCGAAATGAATATCCAGTAGACAATATTGGTTCGGCATGTGGATGACGCAACTTAACGCGACAGCTTCGTTCATGTGGATTGCATAGCCGAGTTGACATTCTTTGATTGTACACGACGATATTAAGGACTTGGAGAAGAGAAGAGTGAACGCAGGAAGTTCGTCTCCAAGGCCGTTGCCGCTTGCGTACGCGTTATTTGTAACGCCTAGCGATCTTTTCGGCGCTCGAATGGCGACATGCTCGCTTCGTACACAACTTTCGGTTATCTCTCGGTTAGGGCCTTTTTCACTGGTGCCTACTTATCACAGTCCTTACCGAGATCCATTACTTACTTACCTTGTGACTTCGTTCCTTACCTGCTACCATCTACATGGACTCACGGTCTTTACAAATACTTATACCCATCCACTTACCCTCAACTCATATCTACAAATAGTGGCTACCCGTCACTTGCGCACAGTTTCTCCCCCAGTGAATATTATAGTCTCAAACAGTCTTGGTATTCTTCGCTTGTGACGATTAGCCCTGTTACTAACTTATCATACCTCAGTCACATTATTTGTACATGTTGATTTCACAAGCTCGTCCTTATCCGACCCGATGATTGACATTTTATCTCTCAGTACAAGCTTGGTAAAAGCCCTAGGGAATGAATACCGTACCAGACAACATTTATATGCCATTTTAACACCGAAATAGTGGCGCAGAAGTATCATAAATTGACGACTAACTTCCCCAGCCCCTTGATCACTTGCCCACCCCCGGTGCTTATTCCATTCTGAATACTCTACGAAGACTCCAGAATACAGAAGGCCCTCGGCAGTTCCCTCTTGAATGCCACGATGTACTACATAACCCTGATCTACGGCATCAGCAGGGTTCACCAGAGGAAGCTAACCGGGGTTTTACATTCACAGTGCATCAGAACCAGTACGACTGGTTGTACTGAGACACTCCTTCAAGACACCCACCTGAAAACCACCTTTTCCAGCAGCGTCAGCAGTAGTTAGATTGGGTACCACCTTGGTTACAGCTGTAAATGGCGCATCGTCCGTGGAATATAAACGGCGAGAGTAATGTTGTTCCAATCAACTTGAACAGCGAAATTGTACCAGGTTTTCGAGGTGAATGGAGTAATAAATAGCACATTCAGGCGAGAACTTTGAACGAGTGCGTATTTTTGGCTGGCAGAGTCCTGATGGGATTGATGAACGGAGAGAGCCTATTGCATAGACGGCACATTGTAAATCTCTAATACCGGAACAGGTAAATCTTACCTAGCTGAATATTGAAGACATAAGACCTATCGTTCGGCTCGAAAAATATAATCTGATACTCGTGATTGTATTTCAAAGGACGTTTCTGGTCCAACTGAATTGAAAAGTGGGAAACTGCCATTCCCGTCTCTATTTGAGGAACGACATCCGTATGGCTGCCGTTCTTTTGCGCGATCAACTCAGTGCGGCGGAATCCAAACTGGGGCAGGCCACTTCCAAGTATGAAGACAGGAGCTATTGTCAATGGCGACAGAAATTGGTTGCTCGATGGGGACTGGGGATGGGTAGGAAGGGAATAACCCGTTTATTCCAAAGTGATGCTGGGGCAATTGAATGTCCAAGAAGTGTCGAACACTACAATGAACCTGTTAGATACTACCTGGTCTTGGTCTATTAGAGACACCCACGTGAGACGCGTTCTGCGTGCTTCCTTTGACCATGCTTAAATGGAGAGACCTAGTTGTAAGATCTATAGGAAGCAGGACTAGTCAACACCTACGTCAAATAGGGGTCATGAGAGGCGTCCAGGTTAGTGGCCGTCAGACTGAAAGGAGCTCTTCCATCGTGTATGGCGGATGTGCACACGACGCTCGTGACAACAGCGAAGGCAAGGGACAACGATGGTAAAATCATGGGTGAAATGTCGTGGCCGTCCTAGATATTTTTTGGTATAATGTGACCTTTATGTTTAACGAAAAGTGGATAAACGTTGGCAGAAGATGACATATCGACACTCACTAGTAACTAGTGTATATGTTAAGAAAGCACAACATGACTTCAGGTCATCTGATCGCGAGTCGACGTGAATAGAATTGTAAAAGTGTCGAGGAGCTGGGTAATTTTAAGCCTATAGGCACCATCAGCCGCCGTATTGGCTAATCGCCGAAGAATTTGCTTCGGAAGATTCGAACTTCATCATGACCATCGAACATCTAAAAAGGCCGGTTATTATAAAGTACATTCAAAGTTATCGTTAATACAGATGACTAGTACTGCAAAAAATGCGTCAGAAATGTATCAGAAAGAGTGCACCGGTCCACTTACCAGCTTGTCAGTCAATCAATAGAAGCGAGTCTAGCACCGAAAATCCTGTCGCGACACCACCCTCATTGCTGTCCTTCCCCTTTGTCCTCACCAGCCAGCCGACCTCTTTCTCCTCCAGCTCCTTAGCCGCCCCTCCAAACAAGGACCATCCGAAAATACCCAGCTCACTGACAACATTAGTTTTGACAGCTGTTTGGCTTTCGGTATTTGTACTGCCAGCACGAACAAGATAGTTCCCTGCACCCTCTGGAGGAATAATCAACTCCATGGCGATCCATGCCTGTCGGTCTTTTGGCGGAAGGGAGTCCAAGAAAGGAGGTATATCCTCCTTATAAACGTTGTTGCCTCCTCCTTCGCGTTGTGGTTTCAGCACTAACAACGATGCGACTTCGCGTGCTTTACGCACACCAAATCCTTCTTTTCCAGATTGAATAGAATCCAGGTCCGGTATCAAAAGGTCCTCTCCAACATCCAGACCCCACATGGTCATGAAACTCGCTCGTAGCTCGGTGAGTTCATGTTCTCCGAAGACATTTTTCCCATACTTCTTCGTGTCGCAAAGGAAGCGTTCTAATACTCCCGGCTGCGTGAGCACTTCTTGGACCTTTTTGCCTCCCGCTAGCTGGAGTGCAATCGATGGGCATTTGATCGCTCGGGATCGCTCCAGCAAGAATCGAGTGGTGTAGTGTGAAGCGGTTGGATACTCATCTGGCATGTATCCGGATCGATAATATACAGTTGATATTTCAATAAAACCCGAGGGATGGATGTCCGTAGAGCAGCTGAGGTGCAAAACCGAAGTTTGCAGATCGACCGTGGCAGAAGTACCGAGTTCATCAAATGTCTGTCGAATTATCCGTATCGAATGCCTTTCGATCTACGATTAGGAATGAGCTCTGCACGATGTGTAGGCAACTCACTTTTCAAGCAGCTCATACTCTAGCCAACGCTGATCAAATATATTTCTTTCTCCAGGTTGGACAACGAACAGGATCCGCGACCTTGAGGATTCGTTAAACACACGCAGAGGCTATGAAACTTGATAATCACCCGTCCGCATTATATGCTCGATGAGCAGCCGCAAGGCCTCCAGCGAGACCAGCAATAGTTTCATTTGGTGGGAAATTTTCTGGCTTTAAATGTGGCGAAGTACGGTAATATTGCGTCAAATTCTGGAGATGCCTAATGCTATCGATCAGTATTCGAGAACGAAATAATGAGAGCCGAAGGCGGGATCTAGTTCGGGAGCAACCGAGCCGAGGTATGAGAGAAGGATTTTGGTGCTCACCGGTGCATTTCCGCGGTACGCTGCGACAGAGACCCGAAAGAAACTGATATGGTATTGAACTCAACTTGTTTGAGCGACATGGACGCATTGGGTGGCGCATGAAGAAGATAATCGGACCTGAATAGCCCTAGCTGCAGAGGCTAGATACGGTTGTTTAGCTGTAATAGGCATAAAATGTAGCAAGAGGCGCACCTGAGCCCACCCATCGTCTCGCAGTTGCTTCCATCCAGACCACAGTTGACCGATGAAATCGTCAACCTTACCCACGCCAGTTTCCGTGCCCATTACTTCGTCGAGGAACTCTTCATCCATGGCTATCCGAGCGTAGAGCACATTGTAGGTCTTTTGTATTCTCCGAGCATGGTCGAACAGTCGACGGGGAAAAGGCGCTGGAAATAATGAAAGAGGTGCATGAATAGCAGAACTCGGAGTTGGTGGTTGGGGTTTTATTGGTGGTAAATAGAGCAACCCATGGGACAGTGCATATGTCGTAGCGTAGAGTGTTAGGGCATCGAGTTGTCCTTTCGACAATGAAGGCGGCCATTCTGAAAAATCAAATTGTCCAGACATTGTTATCGCAGATTTGACCGCTTGAGAGATATTAGAACCTGCAAGAATCTAAGCAGATGAAAGAGAGTCCGTTCCGTCTTGATGACAGAGACCGATTGCGACATGCTTGCATGTAAGCAGAAGATGTGTGACCATGCTGTTGGCCAACTGCTGGGTTCCGGCGCCATCTGATTCCCACTTCGAATTCAGGCTCTCACACTTCAGCACCAGAGTGGCTTTAATTACAAAATACAGTAAGTATTCGTATAACTGTAGGTCTGGCATGATACATGTTGCATGTTTAAAGTACAGAAGCACAAGTTACACAAGGATTCAATGTTAATTATTAAATATTCCATCTAGTGTCGCTGCTAATGATGGACCCCCACAACGAGCCGCGACTTCCATCCTAGAGTCCTTCCAGTTCATCTCGCCACTAAAACAGGCAGGAGGGAGTAAGACCTCACTTCTTGACTGACGGTATTGCACAATCTCTCGTACAAGATCATTGCTTCCCTGAGCCATGATAACCTTTAAAAGCCTAGCAGCACGCTCCTCGCAGAAATTTTCATCATCTTGCAAGTCGGGCCAGATGTTCGAGGCTATGTGGTGCAGCGCGACAAGTCTGACAAAATTTTGAAGTGAACCTCTGAGGAGTGAACGAAGATATGACCCGATGATCTCTGGATCAACCTCGACAGGATACAAATATTCTCTAATATCCCCAGAGATAACCTGATCGAAGGGCGTATGAATAGTTCTCAAGAGGTGGTTGAAGTCATCCCACAGATGTTTCCTGTAATCTCGAGGATAGCGCATCGACACGGGCGGAAGAAGAAGGCGAGCGAATAGCGGGTGAGAGAAAGAGATGGCGTCATAGAGAGCAACGAAGTCGGTGTAATATTGATAGAAAGGAACGGATAACCCAAGGAAGCGGACTGCCACCTTTTCCAAGCCTTCCGGGTTCGCGGAAGGGATTACAGGACTTAAAGGAGCGGGTGATCCAGCAGCGCCGAGAGTATATGGGTGTACAATGTCCTCCATGAACTGACCAACAGTCTGATCGCGAAATACCTCTTCAGCCGAATCACTCTGAGGTTGCCCGTGCTCTAGCATGAAAACTTTCATGCACCCAAACACTGCTTCCTCTCGACTGAGAACAAAGTCACTAAGTAAAAATCGCTGAAGAATGTCACGGGCTATTAGCGTGAAGAAAAGGCATGCACGAGTGACTTCCACTTCCGACGCGTCCCAGTTCATAGGAAGGGCCTTGAAGACAACCGAATCTCCAGAACGAAGCAGGTGATCCAAAGGCGAGAGCGTCCAATCCTTATACAGGGGAAGACCAAATTTACGAAGCTTCCATGGGGATGGAAGGCGCTGAGTGGTGGTGAGTTGAATGGACTGTGGGGTCATCCAGATGGGCCCGATGGAGACTTCGCCATTGGGATGAATAGCATTGGTAAGGAACGGATTGAGAAGTGTCATTCCGCCCTGCTCCCAAAGGCTTGGAGGAGTCTGTAAATTCCTCGACGCTGCCCAATCCGCCGTCATAAGGCTCAACAATTCGGCCATCACCTCTAGGCCAAACGCTTCGTCTCCGGGCATTAAACGACAGAGTATCGAGAACGCCTGGGCCATCCAGAGATCTTCCGTAGTCCCTGGAAGTCGGCGAGAGAGCCGGAGGAAGCTTGAAAGGAGTCCGGAGAGTGGGCGACAGAAGATATAGACGTGCGAATCCTTACATGGAGGTGATAGCACCGACCAAAGAGGATGGGTCAAGAGCTTAGAACAGAGCTCAGATATGCGCGAGAAGGGTAATACAAATGGAGATGAACTTGGAGGTCCATTGGTGTGCGGAGGAAGACAAGAAAGCCATAGACGAATCGCTGCAACTAAAACATCCGCATGGCTTGCCAGTGAAGATAACGCCTCCTTAGATACTCCTGACAGTGAGAGGCCTGCCGATAATGCATCCACAGAACCTTGAATAACGTCTCTTTCCTTCCCGTTCTCAAAGCCGTCCTTCATGGCTTCGATGAATTTCAGTCTCTCTACCTCTCCTCCTCGAATCCCATTAACTTTGCTTCCTTCCAACCATGCAGTATGAACGCCCCATGCTTTCGACCATACTGTCCAATCCGGCTCCATTGCTCCTAGCCGTTTCTCCAGACCAACCGCCTCTGCATTCCATCTCCATCCAACGATCTGTGTCCACAAAATTTCATGGGTAGGCTCTGTCTTGTGAGGATCTATTGCACATATCGTCCATGCTTCTAACAAACCCATCCATGCAGACATGAGCTTGCGCGAAGTACATACATCACTAAGCACATATTGTCCCAAATGAGAGAGTTGCTCTATTGCGGTCGTAGCAATGTGGGCGTAGAAACCATAGGAGGCGAGAACAGTGTATAGGGAAAGCGTTGAGGTCAGAAGGCTAGTTGTAAGGCCGGGAGAAAAGGGAGATGAAGAAGGTAAGAAGGTGAGGAACCGTAGGAGAGGATTAGCAATCTCTTCGATGGCTTTGGCATTCTCGCGGGAGGATAGCGCCAAGACAATGAATAATTGAATTGCCGCGGGATCTGGGAGGGGCGACGAATCCATGGGTGGAATAGAGGTTAACAGGAATGTTTGCATGATGCTGGAGAGAAGTTTTGGGGTCAACGTAATAGCAGTCGCGATTTCGTTATTATGTAGTGCCAAGCGATAAACGACAGCTAATAGCTGCGACAACGACTCAGGTGCAGCATCTCCCTGAGAAAATATCATAGCCATCTGGGGCAGTAAGAAATCCAGAGGCAACGATGCGAATGCCGAATTGGAGGGGATTTCGAGTTCTACTCCTTCGAATTCCAGCAGGTTCTCGTCCCATGCGACAATGCATGCCCATACGACCTCTATCGCACGAGCCCCGACGCTCCCTCGTTCTGTCATAGCTTCAATGCCTGCAGCGACAATTCGCTTCCGGAGTTCTTCCTCTTTGCCTACAATTTCCTCCAGTCCATTTATTTCACCTTGTGTGACTCTTGCAAGCTTTCCTGCGATCCGAGCAAGAACGCTAAGCATGGTGGCTCTCTGAGCAGGAACTGTAGACCGTGAGAGCAAGAAAATATCGTCAAGGGTATATCCAGCATGAGAACCCTCGGCATGGTGATGTAATCCCAGATGGGTTGGCAAGGTAGAGGACAAAGAAGGAGATATCGGGTTTCCATGCAGGTCGAAACGGAGGGAAGAGGTGGTGTTTTCTGGGGCAGATGATGAGGTTAACTGCGTCCAGGCAAGGTTGGGATCATTCGCAGGGGCATCTGGAAAATAACGCCGGCGTATATACTCAGATGTACCCTCCTCTGGCTCGATGCTTTGAGTCTCTGAGGTCGATGCTTGAGGCGTTTCCTGTTCCTGCGATGCCATCTTGCCATTCCACTTCCCCAAGGAAATCGCATCATCATCAGAGGTAGGGGCAGGAAGTGCCAAAACTGCTCGTTTATTTGGAGAAGGCGGAGCGGACTCGTAAACGTGCACGTCATCAGGCGATAGCTCAGCAAAGCGAAGTTTGCGGTCAAGACGACTCGATGGACGGCTGCTGGCGGTGGAGAGAGCTGGAGGAGGGGGGGAACGTCCTGAAAATTTTTCCGTAAGCAAATGAATATAGAGAGACAATCATAAAGAGCGAAGAAAGAAGTATCCCAGAGTATATGCACTGCCATACAATAGATCTGGTCAGGGCTTGCGACAATATAACCTTGCCCAACGATTACTTTCAAAGTACCACTTCAGTTGTCAAATATTTCCGACGCGTACGGACTATAAAAGACAGTGCGTTGGGAGATATAACACATTCCCAGTAGCTCACCTCTATCGGGGAATTTTGCACGAGCAGGACTTCCTGACCTCGTTATTGGAACTGAATCTGAAGGTAAGAAAATACCCTATAAGCGATAAAGGGTGTATGTACCTTCCGACATACTCGCTGACTTCCGTTCGACGTCGTTATCAGGCGGGGGCATTGTGTTCTGTCGTGAAAGGTCTTTTGACATTTGCCTCTCCCGTGCTTGTCGTGCCCGCTTCAAGACGTCG
The DNA here is from genome assembly GCA_036937135.1 of Nidula niveotomentosa. Lineage (NCBI taxonomy): Eukaryota > Fungi > Basidiomycota > Agaricomycetes > Agaricales > Nidulariaceae > Nidula > Nidula niveotomentosa. The sequence goes on from JASFDE010000057.1 coordinate 10,919, forward strand.
CTAATGCCTGTGCCAAACCTCTCCAATATCTGCCTCTTCTCTTCTCCGATCTCCTCTTCGCTCATACCTGCGATACGTTCCTCATTCTCTCGGCTGATTTGCTCTCTCCAGTCGTCGGGCTGTGTAATATTACTTGGAGGTTTCGATATCGCATCTGGGACTACTGGAGGCCCCTGTAGCCTTCGAGGCCCTGTCTTCCGCAAATTTTCTCTACTTCGAGCAAATGCACTCTTCGATCGATGCTGGACTGTTGGAAAGCCTGTCAGATTCGCAACTGCAGAGCGTGGGGAGGTAGATTTTTGAGTAGGTTTGCGCTCGATAATAGAACCGATCATAGGAGAATTATTCTGTGACATGAGTAGAGTAAATTGGCGATCCTGGAAGTAACAAGTAGATGAAGGTATGGTAGAGAGTGCTGTGCGCCATGTTTGAGATATTTTAGCTCGTAACCTGCACGAAGGAAGATTCTGGTAGGACTTACGTAATATGTACAACAAACTCACTGGGCTTCGAACAGTGATTTTTACTGAGTTTTAAACCCAGTTGCTAAGTGAATAAACACTAGACACCCTGTGAATTATTGGGGCTTCAGCTTCACCAGGTAACCTCGCAAATGAATTTTCTCTGAACTGGATGAATATCAGGTGAAACTCACTGGTTTTATGACCGATTTCAACGGGTACTCATATCATACCAGGTGAATCCGTTATACTAATATTGAAAATAAATTTTAATTCAATCCGCTTGGTCTGAACGTACTGTTCGTTTCTTTCCCTTCGGACTATTTATACGACTACTGTACTACACTGACTATACAATTTGTTTTGTGATTTAATGTTATCTTATAACTTAGTAAATACAAAATTTATGGTATTAATACTACCGAGCTATTTGTCTAATACTAAATGTACTGCTGACATCCTTCTTATTAAAAGGACGATAGCAAGCTCAGGAAATATGATAAATTGAAGGTAAACGTGTAGTGAATACTGTACAAATCATTGTCCTTAAGTACATATTCTGAAGCCAAAAGACTACATAATAGAACTAACGAGATAGAGGCATATATGACATGAAACAGCTGCGCATAAAATCTGTGTAACTGTGGCTGAATATTGAGGTGAAATGCATAGTACTAAATATAAAGTATAGATGGGAATGGAATTTTTTGCGCTAATCAATATCCGAACACTTCTTGCGCAACTCTGGGAGGGAATAGACTTAGTGAAAAAAATTGCAAGTGTCAAATTTATTATTCTACTAGTGAGCGACCTATTGGACTCATTAGAGCAGTGCATTACTTTCAAATTTGACTTGAAACAGATAGATTCAATTATTTACCAAGCATACAAGTAAAATTCATGGGCTATTTCATACTTCTTCCCCTTTAATTTTGAGCGTGGTTAAAATCACTTCGGAGCCAGGTAAAATGTATTCACTTGGTTGACTTGATGAATTTCGCCTGAATAGATTTCATCAGGGTATTAATCGGGTTACCCTGTGAAAGGGGCTTTTCACCGCTCAATCAGGTGGATTTCACCTGGTTTGGGGTCCACAATGGCTATTGCATCAAAATGGTATTGCCTGACTATCTGAATACCAGAAAAAGAGAGTGGATCATCTATGTTTTATGTCATGACAGCTAATGTCTAGTTTATAGTTATAGTCAGTGATGAAGTTTAATCAAGGAGAAAGTAGGTGGGAGCAGCTATTACACTCTACTAATATTCTGCTTAAACTCTTCTGAGTCCGTCTTGTCTACCGTAAGAATATCGTTCAGCACGTCTTCATCTTTCGAGATAAATATGTAGCCTTTTAAAAATGCCAGGATTGTCAAGACAAATAATATGACCCAGGTTATAGACATGAGTATGGCCATGATCAGATGAACGGTCAGGAAACCTTTCAATTGGAAGATGTCCCCCAGGGCCCTTGTGGTAGCAATCCAGCCAACTACAACAAGAATAGGGAAATTAGACTATCAAAGCAGTAAAATTTCCAGGAACTTACCATTCGGGAAGGTCAGCGCCCAACATCCAAGGATTTCATGCAAATTTTTATGCACTTTGAACCAGTAAGGTAGGGCGCCGAGTACAAAAAAGAATACCGCAAGGCCATACAGCAACAATGCTGACATGACGCTAGTAGCATACCAGATTTGACCCGCAAGAGGTGACACAAGATTATGTTGAAGAAGACTAATCGATTCATCAGATTTCTATAATGATGCGGCACATTTATTCTAAGACCTACATGGCTTGCGACTTGTCTCCAAGATTAATCAGAGCGAGAGCAGTAAATCCAGGAGGACCGCATGCGACAAATGCACCGTTAGCTTGATGGCCTTCCAGGAATCCCGTCTATCTCCCTCAGGAGCGTAAGATGTTATACTGTGACAGCATTAAGAAACGTACCGTCATAATCCTTAAAAATGGTAAACAATAAACAAATATTTAGATTCAAAAGATTGGCAAATTAGCTTACCGAATGATGTAGATGCAGAGGTAAAAGAAGGTCATGAAGAAACCTAGGCCTGCCCCTGGCGTCAGTACGATAAGTCGATTTTTTACATAAAAATGAACTACCTTGGAAGAAATAACCGATTATAAGAACGCCCAAAGATCTTGTAGCCAAGGGATCCAGCACTCTCAATACATTGAAAGCAACCACGCCGATGAGCATCTTGACAGCATCCTTTAAGCACCTCCAATCAAGCACAGTGAAACGGATACGTACCATGGGAAAGACCTGTTATTCAGAAGTGCATTAGTTCGAAGGTATGGTTCCAAGAGCGAAAACGTCGTACCAGGAACGCATACGCCGGGGTAAATGTTTTCAAATCATGAGGTTTATTAAACCAGATGAGCAACATTGGGAAACACGTCAAGACTGCAAACGTCACGTAGGCCCTATTAAATAACCCGGCTCGACCATCTTTCTACGAGATCAGGATGTTTCAATAAGACTTACCAAAACATGCCATAAATGAATCCGGGAGAGACGTGACCAGTGGGGACAGCATAGTTTATAGTTCCGATTATAATTGTCGCAAACGACAAGACCTTGATGATGGCCTTGTTAATAAATATATTATTAAGACACGAAACATAAAACCCACGATGAGCGGCACAAAAATCCCTTTGACAGGATCTGTAAGCAGCCTCCAGGCCTGCCTGGGATACACTGGCATTTCCGTTTTAAATAAGAACAGATATGTGGGCTTGCTACGCACATATTGCTTGGATAAAGAGGGTAATGGTGTTGAGAAGGAATAAGGAAATGTTCAGAAAATAGAAGCCGGTTTCTACAACGATAAGGGCTGGAGAGCGGTCCTTTATCCCAGAAAGGGTGACATATACAGCCCCTGTCCCCATTCCTATAGGAAACTAGAGCAAAGTCAGGAGGCATTCAACGACGCAACGACAAAAAGAAATTTACATACCGCTTGCCAGGACCAGCCATGAATGCGCCGAGCAAGTGTGCTGACTTTTGGCGCATACGGAAGAACCGAATTAACAGATTGGTTAGAGGGATGATAATTCATATTAAAAGAAAACGGAAAGCGATAAGAAAAAGTGAGTCGGGATAACGCGCTGCGTAGTTCGCTGAAGTTTCAAACGAAATTCTCTGGCGCATTATATATCTCGGGCGTCGATGGAATCTCGTGGCCCATACGATATCTTGGGAGTGACACGCGTTTTCGATTGGATAGGCTTCCTTTCATTCTCATCGTGTATCGTCGCTACGTTCGTCGTCTTTGTCCTGCCAAGTAGGCCTCCGTCATTATGGTTGAAATTATGTAAGGGAGACACTAATCTATATCCTTCGAGGAAGGTAGCCAATAGGAGCCCTCCCTTGCCCTGTGTAGGAAGTGGAGCTCTGGGATGCCCTGAAAATTCGTTCGTTGCTGGCAATCGGTTAATCAGGCCTCGAGATTCAGCCGACGCAGCGTGTAGAGGACTGCGTGTCCGGAGGTCGCAGAGATAAGTGCGTATCTTAGATTCGCAGATCATAAACCAACTCGACAGAGTCGACGCCATCCTTTACAGCTTCGAAATCCTACAACCTCGGAATTTTTACTACAGCCAGCTGAGTTAGCTCTCGCCGTAATATATTCATAAACCTGGCAACAGCAGTGTGCGAAGATAGAGTTCGATAATAGAATAATATAAAATTACACACTGTTACTAGAAGGTACACGTAAAAAAAAATTGCCAAGCTGATACGTTACAAAGCCTGCTCCATTGTAGATGAGTTCTTCACGCACCACAATAATTAAGCGTATCGTCAAGACGTACCGATCTTCTGGAAACCACCTAACACGAAGCTCAATGGGTATCTGTGGCGACCCAATGGCCTTTGATTCGACGGATAGCGTTGTTCTTTTGCACTTGGCCAAAACTTGGCGGGAGCTACAAGCAAAGCGATCGGGATTCGAGATCAAAGCGGACTGTAAAACGTACCTGACAGGACGATAGCGACCGTTTCAAGCATGCGTAAACACTCTCCGTTGCCGAAGAGTCGGTCGAATATTCGACCAGAAGTCGTTGTATGACTCCCTGTTGCTAGAAGCATTTATTGGCCATGAAATTTGTCGAATGAGAAAATGAATTTATGTACTCAATTGGACCAAGCCCGTGCTTCACAATTGGCAGTCCTCAATCAAAGTGGTGGCTTCAAAAAGCTCTAAAATACTTTATTCATTGCCTTTCCCTGCACTTCGTGAAGATCGTATGGCTCTAAATTTGATAGTCGAAGAATATTCTAAGCGATGATTGGCTGTCTCAAAGCTTCTTAACAGTTGCTAATCGGACCCTTGTCTAATTAGCTGATCTAGATTTGGAGCTGCTGTTGCCAAACGTAACCACTGAGTTCCTTTTCGGGAAACATGCGCATTGACCAAGCTGTTGACCAGCGCGCGCTGCGGTCAACGGCCACTGGCCAGAATCCCTCAATCTTGAGTACCCATATACCTGTGCTTGTTGAAGGAAATGAATTCAAAACACTACCCCTCCGTACTAAGAACGCTAGAAACGCAGTGCATTTACAGTTTCTCTTTGATATCCTTGTACACTTGCTCGATCTCTTCTTTCGGCAACTTCTGCGCAGGCCATCCAATAACCAGGCCCTCCTTATCGCTAGCTGAGGGTTTGGGAATAACATGGAAATGGGCATGGGGAACTTCCTATAGGGCAGAAATAAATTAGAGTATCCCAAATTAAATCGATGAAAAGACAGACTTGGTGAGCAATTTGCCCGTTGTTCTGAAGGATGTTGTAGTTCTGCACGCCTTGCGCGCGCGCGATCTTCTTGGCGATTGGCAATACGTCCGCTAGATACTCGTCAGGTAACTCGTGCATCTTCTCAGCATGGTCTTGTGACACCGATCAACACAGGCATAAGAGTGGAGCGCGAAATAAGTCACATTTAGGGATGACCAGAGCGTGCCCCTTCGATAGAGGCCCAATATCCAGGAAGGAGAAACTAGATGCATGCTAGGACATAAATTAAGAGATGACGCAGGCGGGATCACGAACGATAGGTCTGTTTCTACGAGTTTATAGCTGGGTATCTCGCCTGTTGTTTCACAAGTTCAGTATCGAATGTTGAAGAGACGGTACCCATGAACTCGCCTTTGATGATCTTGCAGAAGATGCAAGAGGCAAGAGACCTGTCAAGTGTCAATCTCCGGGCCACATCCGGTGAAAAGGTACATGTACTTGGTGGCCATATTATGAAGTACGGGAATCGATACTGGGAAGGTTGTTATTCAATATTCAATGTTGGTCGATTCAGATGTCGTGAACAGTAGGATCATGGTGCACACGGAGCTGACTGCGGAGTCCCGATGCTACTATTTGTTCCCACGATTCATTTCAGTTTCTTACCGCTGTTGAAACGTTGACCAGCGCTACGCTGTGCTATATACCCTAAGGCGCGCGCGCATCTGATTCAAAGAGGAACATTGTCTATAGCCTCTTGTTCCCTGGAGCATTCGACGACCCTACAAAACTTCAAATTCAACTCACAACTCACTGTATTTGTCTTTCACCCGCAGATCGCCTCCGAACCAGTCACCATGTCATTGATAGATATAGCAAAAGTTACAGATACCTCCTTCAAACAAGTGCCTATCGTGTACGCTCCATAACGCTCCCCTACGTACATGAACCTAAACTTTCACTTCACTCACAGCGATTTCGCCAATATTTCCAGCAATGATCCCATTCTTCGTCAGGCATTAGTAGACGCAGTGAGAGATGCATGTATGTCCGCCGGGTTCTTCTATGGTACGATGCCATTCTCCTCCCGAAACGATATAAGGTGAATCTGGGTGCACGTGCAGTCAAAAATCATGGCATTCCGGAAGAAGTGATACAAGGCGCGTTAGAGATGTCTGAATCGTTCTTTTCCCTACCAACTGAGTCGAAGATGAAGGCGCGTAGATCCCAAAATGCACGTTATACCTCGCTTGACACTTCATTAGATTGAGAATAAGAAATCGCCTACCCTCAGCGGCTATGCGCCACTTCTAAGTGGAAAGACTAAGCCGGAGAATGCACCCGACCTCCAAGAAGCGTTCAAATTAGGCTGGGAGTCATTACATGGTGAAGAAATATCCACTGAGAAAGAAAATGGTGGAACACTTGGTGCAAATCTCTGGCCATCGGAAGATGAAGTTCCTGGTTTCCGCGACACGGTTCTCCGGTATTAGTGAGCATATACTCGTACAATTATTTGATGAAGCACGAAGCGCTGAAGTACTATAGCCATGCCGCCGTGAACCTTGGGAAACGTATGTTTCCTTTATTTGCCTTGGCTCTCAATCAACCCGAATCATTCTTTGACGACAAGGTAGGTTTGTCATAGCATTGCACTTGGAAGTCACTTTGACTTACACTTACAGACCCAACATTCAGCAGCTCTGATGAATTTGCTGCATTATCCTTCGCAGGCAGGCTCCATTGACGATCGTGTTATGGGAATCAGTGCCCATACCGAGTGAGCAGTTTATACAATTTCACTAGTGGCACATTTATGCTAATACAAGGGAAACAGCTGGGAGGTAATAATGTATAAGACTGACTTTTAAATTTAAACTAAACATTAAACAGTGCTTTACCATTTTGTGGCAACAGCCGGGCATTCAGTCTCTACAAGTTCTGAACGATAGTAAGGAATGGATCAATGCCCCTCCGATTCCGGGGACACTTGTGATCAAGTACGCCTTTGATGTTATTGATGCTTCGTAAAGTCGCTAACCCACATCGTAAAGCCTGGGTGACCAATTCGCACGTTGGACTAGTTCGTGGCTTTCTCCATAATTTTTTCTCTATAACGAAAGTTTGCATTGCATTTAGATGACATTTTCAAGTCCACAGTTCATCGAGCAAGCAACCGCAGTGGAGTCGAGCGCTACTCTATTCCTCTATTTTTTGGCACAGACTATAACGTCAAGCTCGAGGTACGGACAGTGTCTTGCATGTGAACTGTTAGGCTGATCGCATGTCGTAGCCTATGCCTGGCTGCGTATCACCAGAAAAACCGCTCAAATACGAAGTGATAACTGCTGGAGAGTATGTGAAGGCACGGTTGAAGGCGAGGTTCAGCTATTGATTCTAACATCAGATAAAACAGAGGTAGAGTTTAAATAACACGGACATGTAAAAGTATATATCGTAACGGATGCAGTGGAATTAGTACGCAACAAGAACCCCCTGAGATAATTGACATTGGCGAAGCCGAACGCATCTGAGTCCGGTGATGAACTGCAAGTTGCGTTGAACCTCGCTCGACGGCATTGTTTGCTTCTGCCAATCCTATCTTACGTTACCAAGTTTAGCCACTGTTGAAACGTTGACCAGCGTTATCTGCGACCTCCCTACTATCGTCGTCCACGTAATAACCCTTATACTTTATACTATATATCCAAAGGCGCAGATCGGGTTCAATTTGAAATAGGAACTTTGTTTACAACTTCAATTGGGCTGCTGATCTTTGGGGCATTCCACAAGCTTGCAAAACCGTAACAGTTCCCGCTGGCACTAGCTTTGCATTCACTCACCCGCAGATCCATACCTGCGACTCAGCAACCATGTCGTTGTTAGATACTGCAGACGTCGCAGATACATTCTTCAAGCAAGTGCCCGTCATGTACGCCCCGCTACTCTCTCTTACACTCATGAACTTATCTACTTCAATTCTAGCGATTTAGCGAACATTTCCAGCAGAGATCCGACCCTTCGTCAGGCATTAGTAGATGATGTGAGAGATGCATGTATATCCGCTGGATTCTTCTATGGTACGATGCTATGTTCTATCGTGGAAGCTATTCAAGCTAACTGTACTTATACCGTGGCCAGTCAAAAATCATGGGATTCCGGAAGTTGTAATACAGGGCGCGTTAGAGATGTCTAGATCCTTCTTCTCTTTACCATCTGAGTCGAAGATGAAGGTATGTATCTCGCAAAATATGCGTTATAGCACAGTTAACATCGCGTCAGATTGAGAACAAAAAATCCGCAAATTTCAAAGGTTACTCGCCACTTCTCAGTGGAAACAATAACCCGGACAATGCGGGCGACCTCCAAGAAGGATTCGAATTTGGTTTTGAACCATTTCATGGCCAACTAAAGTCATCTGAGCACGAAAGCGGTGAAATGGCCGGTGCGAATGTTTGGCCATCCGAGGATGAAGTCCCTGGTTTCCGCGAAAAAATTCTCCAATATTAGTAAGCGCGTACTGTGGTTATCAAATGAAGCATGGACTGCTGAAGTGTTATAGCCATGCCGCCCTGAACCTTGGAAAACTTATGTTTCCTTTATTTGCCCTGGCTCTCAACCAACCCGAATCATTCTTTGATGATAAGGTAGGTTCACCAGTGCACTGCACGTCGGAATTCATGCTGATGCGCTCTGATAGACCCAACAATCTGCAGCTCTGATGAAATTGCTGCACTATCCTCCGCAGACAGGCGCTGTCGACGATCGTGTTATTGGGATCGGTGCTCATACCGAGTAAGCTGTTTACTTTATTTGCGACTATAGCGCTAATGCCAAAGAAACAGCTGGGAGGTAATACGCAAATAAATCAAAAAATTTGAACTTTAGCTGATCATCGAACAGTGCTTTACTATCCTGTGGCAACAACCAGGAACTCAGTCTCTACAAGTACTGAACGCCAACAAGGAATGGATCCTTGCCCCTCCGATTTCGGGGACTCTGGTTATCAAGTACGCATTTGATATTATTGATGCTTCATAAAATACTGACATTCCACCTTATAGCCTGGGCGACCAGTTTGCACGTTGGACAAGTTCGTGGGCTCTCCATTCAATGTTCCCCGTAAACGAAAATTTACGTCGTATCTAGATGATATTTTCAAGTCAACGGTCCACCGAGCTATCAACCGCAGCGGAATTGAGCGGTATTCTATCCCTTTATTTTTCGGCACCGACTATAACATCAAGCTTGAGGTACGAACAGTACCTCAGGATGCTGATCTAATGCTGATCACATACCATAGCCCATATCCAGCTGCGTATCATCAAGCCGACCACTGAAGTACGAAGTGGTAACTGCCGGAGAATATGTCAAGGCGAGGCTCAAGGCAACGTTCAATCATTGATTCCAACCATAAATAATGTAAAGCTACAGTTTACTTTTTTCAACCCTTCTAACACAGATATGCACATAGAGGTATACAGGATAATGATGCTATGAAATCCCTAACAATGAGATATTCTCAAGATAGTTCAGTTCATCGGACCTTATACATCTGCACCACAGTTTCACCGGGCGCGGAATCCGGTTCTTGCTTGACGGAATAGTGAATCTCGACATCGAGCTCGCGGGAGTTAGTCTCGCTTTTGCGACAGTGGAACGAGCCTGTGACGATAGAGCCTAAAGCTTCTAGTAAGCAACAAGACACGATGATGAAAGTATAAAATACGCACCTTCGACGACGGTAATAGGTTCACGGAGGAGGAAGATTGTCTGTTTCCAATGCGTCGGCATGCTTTGCGGCCCTGTGCTGAAACTTGTGACTTTTTCGCTCTCTCGGCCTTGGCTCTGCCGACGCTGTGCAGCCGGCTTTCCGCCTACGGGCCAAAGCTCGGCCAGTACTGCTTCGCCCTCGCGGATGAGCTTCACTTCGGTGGCTGGGGATACGGGGTGCCCAGTCACGGTGAAGAAAGTGTCGAAGTACAGTACGAAGGAGTTGACTTTGGTTCTTCGCTGAGCAGCCGAGATGAGGGTGAAGGAGGATGTAAAGTCGAGCTGGTGGGAGGTGATTTCTCCAAGGAGAAGATCCTGTGGAGATGTCAGAAGAACATTGGAGATGGAATATTGGAGTAGACGAACCTTGACGGGATATGGAGCGCTGAGCATAGTTTCGACTCCAACGACATCTACAATGGCCTCATCGTATAGATCGTGCGCCATAGCGGAAAGATCAAAACCTATCGTCGTTTCTTATTAGATATTCTGCAATACGAAAACCAACGGCACCTACCATAGACATCGTTCCAGAATCCAATGCGTTCTTTGTAAATCTCACTTCCATCACAGAGACCGAACATCATCCTGCACTGGCTCGGCGCCATGACGCCGTCGGATTTCAAAAACCGGTCCCTCGCATGCAGAACCGAATCCAACATGGACTCGTACAGCAGCGCGTAGCCCATCCACTCGGAGATGATGATGTCCACCTTCGTTATCCCATCCGGAAGAGTGATGTCCTCGACCTTGCCACGGACGACGGTGATGACGTCCTCAAATCCGTTCGCCTTGACGATCTTGGTCGCCTTTTCGGCGATCTCGCTGGCATCGACGGCAATCACGCGCTTTGCACCTGCGCGGGCGGCGAAGAGGGAGAGGATACCCGTTCCGCAGCCGACGTCGAGGACGATTGCATCTCGGAAAAGAGTGGGATTTGTGAGAATGAAATGGGCGTATGTTGATGTTCGTACTTTATCGTTGATCATAACAGCGTGGATGTCTGGTTAAGCGAAATGTGAGCCAGTTTTTATTTAAGGCAGTAGACTAAGAAAGAACTGACCGTTCTCCCCGTAACTTTCGAAGTAATGTGAGTCATTGTCTCGGGCAGGAGGAGTACTTTGACTTGGACCTGGTTCGTTAGCAACCTCTATGAGACCGGCGATGTTTAATTTGTCCGCGACAAGAGTGCGATAGTCAGCCATCGTTTGCTGTGCAAGTGCTAGTTTCTTCTCCAGCGCACGGATCTTCTGAGCAGGGTCTAGAGCGTCCGTGCCTTCATCGTCTGAATCCGACCAATCGTCGGAGGGAGCCTCTAGATAGAGGGAAAAGTGAGACACGAACTCGGTCAGCGGGATATATACATACGAAGAAGTGGATCATTCTCTACAGCAGGAAGCAGGTATTCATCTGAGGAGAACCATGGTTCTGTGCCTTGCACTGCAGTGATTTCTGCTGACGATGGTTTCTAAACGGTGAGATAAGCCATTGTCAAAACTGGTATGTCTTATGTTCAATGCCCACTGACGTTTTTCCGGATGTAGTTTATGAGCCGGATGCGTTTGTGGAAGTCGAGTGCTGTGTGTGGAAAAAGACAGATCAATTTAGATAAAGGAGCTTCGCAAGAGACAAGAAAGAGAACTGACACAGCCTTAAGCAAATTGAGTTCAAATCGAATCCATGGACAGCTTTGTCGTGGGCGAGAGCTGCTTCGATTGACGGGAATGTTTTTTCTTCGAACAAAGATGTGCACTTCTGGTGTGAGATAGAATCTGAGACCCAATCATCCCAATTTTGGTCATCTTCCTCTTCCGAAGAGGAGCATGAGTCGAATTCTATATCGTCGTTGGGCTCAGATATATCTGCCGGGGCTGGAAGGCGGACACTCATAATTGAGCGAGAAAAGTGAACTTTGGATAGTGAAAGAGTAAAACGGCCTCTGCAGAAACTCTAGCAGAGTGATCGGAGATGTTCCACGTGACTTGACTAGAATGTCTTCGCCGCCGGGTTCGCCTAATTTGACAATGATCATCTCCGGTGGGCTTGCATGTGCCACCATGAACGCGTAAGTGGTCGGCCTACTCTAAACTTAGGTCCTATCAGGTCCCGATGCCCATATGTGCACGATAGTGAGAGTCCTAGTGAGTCACATCCTTGTTCAGTAGTGCCCGAAACATCCGGAAAACTATCTATCAGTCAATTGTCGGAACAAGGGCTGCGAATCTTGAAATGCAGTGGACTTTGCTATCACTAATCGCTGTATACTATTATCATGCGGCTCGCAGCGGTGACAGTGTGCACCACAGTTACTATTTCTATATGCTAGCTTGTATAGCCTTTCAGTGCAACTGACTTTTGACTTCAACCAGATGGGCCTTTTTCTCTCGTATCTCTATCCTGGAACTGCGGGCCCTAGACCCACGATTTCTTTTCATTTTCAGGACTTTACTATATGGAGTCTGTGCGATGCATGTGGACTTGCTTAGGGAGTCATTGAATCCTCTTAGCCGTTTCTTGCCGAATACCGCAGCGCATCTTCCTTGAGGTTGAAGAAACCACCGGACCGACTTTTCATATTGTCTTCCGCGTTCTAGTTGTCAAAACTGCTGTTCATCCTGATTGCTTCCGAATCAATGATTCGATACGACTGTGCTCAATGTTCTCCGCAGCGCTCCCGTCCGCTACTGCCACAAGAATTTGGATACTATGACTCGACTGTAGATTCCCTCCTCATGCAGTCGTGCTTACTAGCTTTCGTATGGATAGCGAACATGCTAACATGGGTCTATGCTGCTGTTGTGAAGGGTTATATTTGTTCTCAGTGGAGCAGGTATAAATATTGGCTTGATATCCATCTACGAATGCCAAGATTCATACAAGTCTTCTCGTCGTCTCAACAACACTTACCCACTAGCTTTTTGCGAAGATGACTAGCAACAATACCTACCCTTCTACGACTTCTCTTCAATCAAACACTGACACTGTAACGTCCACCACGCCGCTCAGCGGATATCAGAAGCCGCAGAAGGATTATGCTGCCGCGTTGGGAACTTTGCAGTCCCGATATGGCACTGCTGGCCATATTCCTACCCCGAAGAAAGATGCGTCCAATAAGTTGGCATTCAACAGCACTGGTACACCCTCGACAGCAGAGTCAGTATCTTCTGACTCGAATACTCTCGCCTCTTCTGCCACCACATCTTTGGATCCATCTACTGAGAGTAAGGCTCCACCAGACGGCCAGAAAAGCCAGGATTCAAAGCGAAAGAAATCGCTCTTTCTTAGTTTATTCAAAGGTAAGTAACTGATTTTATCCGTGAGTATGTCATAACTCATGAAGCACTCCAGGGAAAGGTTCGGAGAAGCCACGAAGTTGAGCCATTACCCTATCTGCAATCGTGTCTTATAATGTATGCATTTTTCCTTTTGATTATTGATTTACGCTCAGAATCTGCCCAAGTGGTAGCAGATTACTTGCTCCGTTCAGCTTCAATACGGCCTACCATGTATTTATTTTGTGTAGTCTATTTGTTCTGCCTCTGTTTGCAAATGTGCTACGTATCTATTTAAATTAAACGTATTATTGACAAAACCCCCATCTTGGTGTAACGCCAATTTTTCTCGTCTTTCTTATAAATATGTACAGGAGCGTTACAAGATATTTATTGTACCTGTTCATATTTCTCTCTGATTTTGCTTCCAGTGGATCTATTTATAACTCAGTTAGCCAGAAACGAATCCTTCAATAATTCTATTTTTCCCTACTTGCTCCTTCATACATTTGTATACACGAATACTTGGTCTTTCGACGCCCTTCGTGATGAAACCTTTAAATTGACATCCACGCTTCGTGAATGCATGAATTACAAAAAGCTTGGCAAGCTTCAGGTGACAGGCACAACGTGTTAGAAAATAGAATGTGCGAGCTTTGAATCAGCGCAGCTGGTCGCAAGCCTCAGGTACATATGCCTCAGAGCCAAAATAACGCTTTGGACACATTCTGTCAGACCGCCCACACTTCTCCAACATAGTGAAGTGGGGGCGCAGCAGACTGCGTACGTGAATCCGTCGACAAAACTTAGAATTTGAATATATCCCGTCGAGATTAACCAACGAACGCAGTCCGCAGCGAAAGCTGAAGGCAGATCTAGGCTAACGCCCAAGTTGACATTGTGAGGGACAGGAACCAGAGTTTCTTCAATCGCGCCAAGTACGGCACCACTTACCTTTCGGGTTTTGACAAGAATCTGGAGAGAAGCCCTTGAACATGAAGGAAACCCTTGAACCTAGTCGACGCGTATATAAGGAGACCAGCCGCATGAAGTATGGAGCATCAACACATCTTGTGCAACCTTCGGAAGCCTCGTCTATCCATTCAGTGAGAAATCCAATTTCGACTCGCTGAGTGCTCTGACTTACTCACTCATCTTTCTGAACAGTCCACTACTCAACAACCGCACAAATGTCGACTTCACCATCAAGCTCTACAGCATCCTTGCTGTCTTCATATTCTTCCGTGACCTCGAAAAAGACACCTGCAAGCAAATACCTTTACGCAGTCCTGGGGAAAAAGATACCTGGTACGCGAATCCCTTCATCATCTTTTTGGTCTCTGGCGTGCTCATGTCTGCAATAAAACAGTTTCTAAAGACAATAGTCAAGGACAAAAAAATAATCAAAACGCATCCCAGGCATCGAGCTGCAGCATGTCTACTGCCTCATCGACCGGTGGTGGATCTACTACAGCATCGACCAGTAACGCGCCCATTGCACCATCGAGTGATTCGAAATTCGCAAAGGCAGCAAAGAAGGAAGGCTGGTCATCACCGACTGCCACAAAGCCTTCACTAGGTGGAATGTAATCTGTGTTGAGGTAAGTATTTGTGCATCACAAAATTCATTCACGCATTAATGCCATTTTTCGACTGCTAGCCAGCTTTCAGTTTGCCCCGCATGTTTGCAATAATCACGCCCAGCGTTCCACACGTGTAGATCTTAATATTTAGTACTGAACATATTATCCCACCATATTTCTTCGCCTTTGAAAAAGAGAAGAATAACTCACTTTGCGTGTGCATGTATTGTTATTAATTGAATATCACATACCTTTGATTCACGGAATTCCTTCCTGCTCGAACGTTATTTCAAGAGTTGTTTCACATGAAAGAGGAGTGATGTTTGTCCAAACCAGACATAACTTCCATTGGTATCGTACATGTTCCTCGCACCTATTGATATCATTACATGAAATCCTCCTCTAGCTCTCTTCCAGTCTTTCGCGGGACGTCTTCATCTTCTTCCACATTGAATAGAGTATCATACGAACGAGCAGCCTTCTCTGCTTCCCTGGTGCGGGCAAGCTCAGCATCCGCTTTTTTCTGCAATATCAAAGGAGGTTACCAAACGAATATGAGAGGTAGAGAATGGAGCCTACCTTTTCGGCCGCAGCAGCTCGTCTGATTGCACTCTCCGCTTTGATACGATCCACCCGTTCTTGCTCATGATCAACCTGTCGCTCCACTTTCGTCTTGTTAAGTCGGTTCACAATGGGGTTCTGGCGTGTCGCAACGTGAACTGTGCATCGAAATTAAGCGCTTATGCTAAACACTAATGCGAGAATTTTTACCTCGTTTGACCTGTGTGAAACATACTGAATAACCACAAGGATCGGTAATTGATACCATGCATACCTTTTTGTCATTGTGAAATGACACTTGTCCTACAGCCATGTCTCCTGTTTTCTGCAAGCCTTCATCTCGAAGGAAGTTCTGCATTGTTATATCCGGACACAGCACCCACCTTCAAGTTGTCGCCAGGTGTATAGATGATCGTAAGGTTGTCCTTCTTGTTTCCTGTTGCGAGCAGACGGAGATGAGGAAATCCACACTGTACAGCAAGTGCACGGCACCTTCTATGGAATTTGCCTTCACGAGCTGAGCACAATCCGTCAACAACGCTTCTGGTATAGCTTCCCATGACATCCCGTCCGGCATCCGAAGGTATACGTGGGCAGAAGATAGTTTATCGACATGAAACCATATATCCTGTGGCCAGCAGTATCGTATTAACTCTTCATCTGGAAATCAATGTTAGATCTATTGCAGCCAATAGCAATCTTCACTGTGTGCACTTACTTTCTACCTTGTCTTTTCCCATGTAAATGGTGGCCACTGGGCTTGCAGCTAAGAAATCGGTTATTTCAGAGAATTCATGTAAAATGGATTCAACCTTACCTGACGAAGAGAAGAAAAAGACCATCCTTGACGAGGCTATAGTCACCAATGTCTGTAGTCTGTATAGAGCCGAAGTCGAACTCTCGGTCGAAGATCACTGTAAACCCGTGAGAAATATCAGTGTTGTACATAAGCATTGGCACCCTTCTGAGTTCTGGCTGGCGCCTTCCTCGACGTAATCACTTCTACCTTCTCTCACATTCTTCTCTCTGCTCTCCCTTTTCGCATATTTGCGAGCGTTATCAGTTGCAAAAATTGTGAGAAAAGAGCTGCTTATTCTCTAAACAGACCTATTCAACCTGTTTTTTTCAGTCGCACAAGATCTCTGAACGCTAGCGCTGCTCAAGACTTTGCCAAAATGCAGCCTGCTCCAAACCGGTTAGGACTTGGTCTACGTCCACCTTTGCCGTCATACGGCCAGGGTCCCTCAATGTCGGCTCTCGCACAGCAGCAACAAATGCATTTTGTTCCACAGCAAGCACAGAAGCAGACCACTCTCTTTGTGGGGTCAATATCTGGAGGCATCACTGATGCGTTTTTAAACTCTCTGTTATCAGTGAGTTTGACTTATTTCCTGTCTCTACTTCCACATATTCAACGTTGTCTTGCAGGCATGCGGTCCCATCAAGTCGTTCAAGCGCTTAATCACACCTGCGAATAAGCCTCAAGGTTTTGGCTTTGCAGAGTTCGAGGAACCTGACGGCGCGTTGCGTGCTCTTACGCTGTTGAATAACGTTGAACTTCCAGCATTGGAGGATGGGTGTGCAAATAAAAAGCTACTGGTGCGTTATCTTCCATATCACATACTCACCGTGCGCCTATTTCCACATCATAGGTAAAAGCAGATGAGAAAACGCGTGCATTTTTAGACGCGTATCAGGCACATCGGATGGTCACCGATGTAAGTGCGCTTTATCTTTCTTAATACGCGACTATGCCAATCCAGAGCAAATATATAGGCGGATGAAGCGCAAAAGCAGCAGTCAAAAAGCAAAATCGATGAGCTTGTCGCAGACATCAACCGGAAATCTCAAGATGCAGCAAATAATGGTCTCATTGACAAGGAAAAATATGTAATACCGCCTCATTTGCACGATTTACAAGAAGCCGATCTTCCTGAGACACAACGCGGACTTGTCATTTCAGAGATTGCACAGTTCCGCGAACGTGCAGCAAAGAGGGAACGCGAGAAGCTGCGTGATGTACGGGAAAGCATTCCCCTTGTCAGTGGAGCACCTAGTGGTCCTAAGGTTCGTGAATGGGGAAAGCCGCAGCAGTCAGTCTCTCACCAAGACTCTCCAACGTCGATGGCCCCCAAAGCACAAGGTTTCGGAAAGGGGCCACAGGGCTATAATAAGCCTGTTGGCTTTGTGAGGGCGGAGGAAGGCAGCCAAGGGAGGGATAGCGATGAGAGAGGAGAAAGCAAGGCTGTGAAGTCGGACGAAGAGCTGGAAGCGGAACGGAAGGAAGCACGGAGACGAGACGAAGAAATCTCCTTCAGAGACGTGAGGTTATACCCTGAGATGAGCTCAATGCATTGCTAATGCTTATTTTTGCTAGCGTGAACGAAGATATGAGCCACGAGAACGGACACGTATACAGGCGCTGGAACGCGCTATCGCTCGTGAGCGTGCTACTCAGGAAGCAGAGGATCGTGAACGAGTGGAGATGCGTGCACGGTTAGATGTCTGGGATGATGACGAAAGCGACGAGCAGTTCTATGTTGACCGGTATGTCGCCTTTCAATTGCTTAAGGCTATTGGTCGTCAACTCAAGTGTATTTCAGAGCAGCTTGGCGTCGCACTCGCAATCGACGGTTGGAGGCTGAGGAGGCAGCGGATGAGAAATCGAGATTGTTCGAGGAACAAGAGGTGGAGAACCTAAGACGAGAATCCGAAGACTTCTTGGCGAGACAGATGGACGAGATGCAAGCATTAGCGGATGAACAACGCAAAGCCGGATTGCTGCTCGACGACGGAGCTCCTGTCAGACTGAACGTCTCCATCGCTGCTCCAACAATGAAGGAGAAAGAAGCACCAAGTAAGGAGAAGGTCACCGTCTTTACCCAGGACGACGAAGAGGACGACGGTATCAAAAAGCGCAAGGTGCCGCTTGTGAAACTCGATTTCAGCGTGGCAGAGAGTGGAGAGAAGGCGAAAGAGCGGCTGGAGAGGATTAGAGAGTCGGTACCACAGGACAAGGAGACATTGTTTAAGGCGAAGGTCCGATGGGATGGGCTTACAGATGTGAGTAATGCGCGCATTTTGAAAGTCTCACATTGTCTGATGCAATAATGTTCTGCAGACGGTCATTGACAGGAAACTGGAACCGCTGGTTAAGCGCCAGATGGTAAAGTACCTTGGCGAAATGGAGGAAGAAGATTTGATCATGTTTGTGCTTGAGCATCTCAAGGATCACAAGGGCCCGCTGAAGCTGGTGGAAGGGCTGGAACCTGTGCGTCGCCTACTTATGCTGTCCCCTATTATCCCTCTGATCAATTTTTTCTAGGTCCTTGAGGAGGAAGCCGCTGAGTTCGTTATCAGCATTTGGCGGCAAGTGATCTTCGAAAGCATGGCGTATGGGGAAGGCCTATCGACGGAGAAAATATATGTCGACTAACGGTGGAACCAGCTGGTTGTCGTGGTGGGCCATTCATGCTGCTCTTTTCAGGGGGCGCAGGTGCGTTGCGTAGTATTGGGTATCCTTGTCTGCTGAGGTGCAGGTGGTCTTTGAGTGTACTAGTATTCGTGATTTTCGGAGATCAAGGTTATCAGCCTATTTTGTTGGCGGACGTGACGTGAGTTCACTTTTTGATCCACTCTATGAAATGTAAATGATATTACCTTTTCTCGCATCTCTGAATGACTGGCAAGCATCTGTGATATCCATCTTTGACCTGTGTCGTGTGCTTCACGCTGGAGTTGGAAAAACAATATACTATTGAGCTCTTCGTTCTCAACATCACTCTAGGCGCGCGCATGCTGATCGCAAGCAGGACTATATTGATTCCATAGTGCACCGTTATTATGCCCCCTCGCGCTCCCAGAATCGGGTGGTTGTCTGATTGTTGAACGTTAAAGGTTGAACAGTGATGTATCTAGGGTGAGCCCATTGCATATGATCTTCATAAAACCGTACAACATGGACAATTACTACTGCATATGTATGTTATGTGTATTGCACACCTTTTTAGTGCTGTAAATGTCGTTCAAATTCGCACTGTGTTTCACCTCGGTGACGCTGAGGGTAGTTAGGGGTGCAGCGAGAATCTGCCAGGACTGGGCTCGGATTTTAGATTGACAGTGACAGAGACAGAAACAGCACTTTAAACACGTGTGGATGACCATATGACGCAGGCGGTAGGTGCCTGTCCAACGGGGCGTGCAGCTATTTTTTGAGTCCGCTAGCTCCGGGATTGTGTTGCCATCTATTTTTCGCGCTCCCTGTCGCCAAATAAAGATGGATTTCAACCGTGCACGTCATCGAGTCATCCCTGCAACCACTGTTCGCTAGAAGCCATGAAGCTCGCGTTCAATGCCACCATCTGCTGCTAACACGTTTTGAATCTGCTGCCTTACTCGTTCTCAATTCAACAACCATTCTCTACCGAGACAGAAAATACTCTAATCAGATCCTTCTAATTCCTGTGCAACTTCTCACAGGGTCCTCATGGGTCAAGAAGTTCGTCACTTCCCTTGATCAGCTGGCCTTGTGTTCTTTTTCCGTGCGCTCCACCCCCGCTGCCGACAATGATGGAACGCTTTTGATCGATGTTCAACATGCTCAGTTACGTAGTCTGCTGAACGTCTGGGGCTATAAAGTGGGGTACAGGTGCTGGCGCGTCTTTTGAGCGCGCTCATTACCTTCTTCAGCCTTCGGTGTTGTTTCTTTAAAAACTGGTGCACTGCGGACGCCAAATTGCATCTTAACTCGAGATGTTCACCACGTTCGTAACGCTGTCATGCCTCGCATACGGCGCTATAGCCCAGAGTTCCGCCGCGTCTGGTAGCGGTAGCGCGACACTCGCCACTGCTGCGCCGACGATCACCATCTCAACGTCGGTCCCAAGCCCCACCGCATCGTTAAGCTCTACGATTCCTTCTCAAGTAGAACTGCCGCCTAAACAAGCTTGGTGCCCTTCCGAGATCTTCTGCGCCGGATCTGTAGGTCTTCTTTTTTTCTATAATCATGACGTTACCTTATTTATTGCCTGTTTAGTTACTTCAAACGGTCGGTGTCGCGAACCTGTACCCCGATGACAAAACTTTCGTTGACAAGGCACGTATTCTGATAATGCGAAGTATTATCTCTGGGCCTGAGCTTTGTTTCAAATACAGCCGACAAGTAAGGCTCCTCAGGCTGTCCTCTCGGATTTCGCGAGCATCTCGCCTTCAAACGCCACCTACAGCCAAATTGTAAACTTCGTAGACAGTGATTTCACGGGTGAAGGACTTGAGCTGGAAGCTCTTGCGGTGCCTGGCTTTACCGCTCAGCCCGCATTCTTGAAAAATGTCAGCGATCCATTGCTGCAAGCATGGTCGCAAACAGTGCATGGCTATTGGACACAGCTCATCCGTGGAACCAACTCCTCCACACTCTGTGGGTCGAGCGGAAAATGCGAGAGCTCATTGATACCGTTGAACCACACCTTTGTTGTTCCAGGTACGTTCTTTGTGTATTCAGCTCTGCCTTGCAGCTCACCGCTTTCATAGGTGGTCGTTTCAGGGAACAGTACTACTGGGACAGCTTCTGGATTGTGGAAGGCCTTATTGAGTCACAGCTTCTCGATGTCGCGAACGCAACTCTTCAGAACTTCATGGACGAGCTTGATAACTTTGGATTCATTCCCAATGGAGGACGTATCTACTGTGCGTTCACGTTCGATACTATTTGAACTTGTTCATTTGTTCTAAGCCTAGTTTTCCAGACTTGAATCGCTCCCAGCCACCACTATTTATTCAAGTCAGCTTTCATTTTCTTTCTGGGAAATGAAATTGCTCACATGCATTCCAGATGTTAGCTCGTTATATCACAGCTAGTGGCGACAACAGTATTCTCAAAAGAGCACTTCCTCTTGCAGAGGTCCGTAGTACCTGAATCGTGCAAACAAATACCAATATTAACTGTGCTCTTCCTCTTCTGCAGAAAGAACTCAAGTGGTGGGACGACAACCGTTCGATCAATGTAACAAGCCCGTTCAGCAATAAAACGTTCACCATGCACCATTATGCTGTGAACAACAGTGCACCTCGGCCAGAGTCTTACCTCACAGATTACACGACTGCAAACGATCCCACCGTCACCCCAGCTCTGAACGAATCACAACGCCAAGACTTGTATGCTGAACTTGCTAGCGGCGCTGAGACTGGTGAGTGGACACCGCATACCGTGAAGTTCAATCATTTAACATTGTTTTAGGTTGGGATTACACTGTACGCTGGTTTAACCAGTTTGAAACAGGGTCGGGCAATTTGAGGAACCTGAATGTAAGGAAGACAATTCCTATTGATCTCAACAGCATTCTATGTAAGTTTCTGTTATCTGAAATAGTTTGATGGGGCTCAAGCTAACTCACTTCACTCAGACAAGAACCACATCCTTCTTGCTGGTCTGTATGGCTCTTCAAACCAAACGGCTGCTAATAAGCACACTGCTGCTGCTGCATCCATCAAGAGCGGCATCCTCGATCTCTTCTGGGATTCTCAGAAGGTTCGTGACGTCCGCGAAGTAATCATAATTTGGCGTCTCACAGTGCCTGTAGCTTGCGTTCTACGATTTCAACCTGGCTGCCAATAGCAGGAACGGGGTTTTCAGTGCTGCTGCTTTCTATCCTTTCTGGAGCGGTATTATCCCAGACCAAGTCCTGGGCGATGAGAAAGCGGCATTCAGCGTGTTTTCTTCGCTTAACATGGCTTTAAATCGATACAACGGAACATTCCCTACGACGTTTATTGAATCGGGACTGCAATGGTGAGCCTGGTTTTCATCTTGATGTAAGATTGTCTAACCCACTTCTTGAAGGGATGCCCCGAACACTTGGCCTCCTCACCAGTACATAGTCCTCCAGGCTCTCCGCGCTCTTCCATCGAACATCACCAAGAGCCCGATCCCCACCCCGTCTAACAACCAGTCTACGTTTGATTTGATTCCGTCTGGTCAGTTAGGCATGTCTGAGTCGCAGCTCCCTACCCAGCCTTTTTTTGCCACCGCTTCCTCGGCGAATGCTAGCACGACTGGAGCAGCAGCAGACATCAATACAATGAATGGAACCGTTGCGAATGGAGGTAATGCGACTAGTGGAGAGGGTTGGGCGCAGACTTTGCAGCGTGAGTTGGCCAATCGGTTCTTTGCGAGTGCACTCTGTAGTTGGTATGTACCTTTTCCGAGACCTGCAGGGCCCGATACTGACTATTTATGTCCTCGGGAAGGCATGCAACTGGTGGATCGATCCCTGGAATGCTGCCCAGGCTTTCAGACGCAGAGCTGAATGTCACCCAAAGCACAAACAACACGGGGAATGTAAGTCAGAATGTTACTTGAGAACGAATTGAAACAGAAAGATCGTGAAAATCAGATGTTTGAGAAGTTCTCTAATCTGGACATCGATTCAGCGGGACAAGGAGGAGAGTATACAGTGCAGGTACGACGCGATCTCGTCAGGTGTTCCTTCTTATGCTCATGACTTCCTAGGCGGGCTTTGGATGGACCAATGGAGTGGTTCTTTGGGTAGCCAGCAATTACGGTGGTATTCTTGTCAAGCCTCAGTGCCCTGATCTCCTGGAAGTCACTGCACAAG
The DNA here is from genome assembly GCA_036937135.1 of Nidula niveotomentosa. NCBI lineage: Eukaryota > Fungi > Basidiomycota > Agaricomycetes > Agaricales > Nidulariaceae > Nidula > Nidula niveotomentosa. The sequence goes on from JASFDE010000057.1 coordinate 33,943, forward strand.
CAGCAAACGGGACAGGGAGCGGCTCCTCAGGAAATGGGAAGAATGCTGCGGCTACTACACCTTTGTCAGGTGCTGCAAGTATTGTCGCGGGTGCTGTTTTCCTGAACCTCATTCTGTAATCGTCGGACGATAAATCTGTTGAAATGTTGTATTGTTAATCGATTACTATTGGACTTTCAGTGCATCTTCCGGCGAAATCTTGGAAAATAGGTATCTCACCCTTGGAATTATCGGTCTTCTTGCTTGCTCTGGATTTCACATGTCGAAGGCATGTTTGTCTTCTCACTTCCTATGACCGTGGCTAGTAAGACTATACTATGTTTGAATTGATTAGATATTTTCACAGAATGCAGGTAGGTCATTCTAAATTGGCGAGGTCAAGTGATATGGATGATGGGATAATCCAACAGCTGCATCGAGATCTATTTGATAGGTCGCGAAGTTAAAAAACACGGGTCTCACTCCTGAGTTTTAGTGGTAGTCTGTCTCTCTTATGACCAACTTTTATGACACAGACCCAGGAGCAAGCAGATAATTGACTCAGTCAGGCGACAAGACTAAAGGTCGACGAATTCATATATCTGATTGAAGCAGGATTGAAATCAACGTCATTCTTGTAATAAATGTAATTTGTTAAGTAGGGACTATGCACCCGCCAATTTGTCCAACAGTAAGTACGGGCTAGAAAATACGGGGAGTAGCTCCGGGTAAGGGCCTGAGTGGTCAGGGAATGGACCAATGGCATCGTGCGATGAAAGTCAGATGACGACCGCGAACGCGTGAACTTACGGGCATATCGTCACGGAGATGATGTCGCTGACTGCCACGCCGCGGCCCACGCGTCCCTCATTCCCAAACAACCCTGGCTATCATCTGGCTGCCATCGTACTTCCTGTACTTTTTTGTTGGCGGGAGATCTTCCCCGCTCAACGAACGCTGCTATATTCTCACAGCTCCGGACTTCGATGTCAAATAGGTTCATTAATCCTGATTGCTTGTGATTTTCAACGCTGGCATCTCAAGGCCAAGAACAAAACGCTTTACTATTTCATTTACCCCGCATTCCCTCATTTAAAATCTGGGGGATTTTCCGGGGCCCCAGATGACAAATTCCATGTGCCCAGCGAACTGATTAGGCAGAATTTAGCCGGATATGCGCAGACATGGGGTTGCGGAAGCACGTTTCAGCTGCTATTTTCTTAGTGGCACACCGAACCACTCAATCAGTGCACTTTTGTGATCCTCTCACTTCTGTCCAATGGTTCCGTCGGCCTTCGTCGCTTACATCCATGCGTTTCCTTGACGCGTGACGTATACCTATGATCCTACCTGGCCGCCGCGATGACCTGAACCAATCCGAATCATCGCACGACGTTGTTTTCCTACAAATCTTCCTTTGAGAGCTATGGTATAAAGCTCGACCTAAAAATAATGGAACTTTCAGGGTACCCTCGGACACGGTCGCTCGGAATTCACGATGCTCTCCTCAGTACTGGTTGGTCTTGCTCTTCACGTCAGTCTCGCGGTTGCTGCCCCCCTGTCAGCGCCGACAGTGACGCTCGACTCTGCTACATTCACTGGAGTGACTGTCGGTACTGTCGACAAATATCTGGGAGTTCCTTACGCGAAACCTCCGTCAGTCTAATGTCTATATTTTTCAACTAATGCCCTTGTTCACCAACTTAAATTCGTTTAGTGTTGGGGACCTACGATTCCGTCTGCCTCAGGCAATCCCGGCATACAATGGCTCTTACGTGACCACTGCGTACGGCCCGTCATGCCCCCAGCAATCGGTTAATTTGCCCTTAGTGTCTGGCCTCGTCGCTGAGGCCACCGATTTCATCGTCAATTCCATCTACGGAGCGGTGTTCCCAGACGATGAGGATTGTAAGTGTCATCTGTTATATTTAATCGATGAAGCCTCAACAACTCCTTCAGGTTTGACGGTTAACGTAGTCAAGCCCACCGGCGCAACATCCACCTCAAAATTGCCTGTCGTGGTTGTGAGTCGCTTTCTGCAATAATACGACCGATTGTCTCATTTATACCTTTTTTAGTGGATTTTTGGTGGAGGCTTTGAACTCGGCAGCACGTCGATGTTGGTCTGCCTTATTATATTAATAAATCCCAAGCTAACCATCGAAACAGGTACGATGGCGGTGGTATCGTGTCACGATCCCAGGTTCTTGCATCCCCCGTCGTCTTCGTGAGTATGAACTACCGGTGAGCTGCGCTATATTACTAGTTGCACTGCCAGTATACTCATCATCAATAACAGGGTATCAGGCTGGGGTTTCCTTGCTTCCAAAGAGGTCAAGTCGGCAGGTGTCGGAAACATTGGTCTGCAAGACCGTAAGTCCCATGTGGTATCTGATACGCTGTTTGTATCTCCTGACGTGGATTTCCTGCAGAACGCCAGGCGCTCAGGTGGGTCCAGAAATACATCACGCAGTTCGGCGGTGACCCGACCAAAGTGACCATGTTAGTCTACCCCTCTATTTCTCGAGCTTCCCTAACTGACCTGCATTACTAGCTGGGGTGAATCCGCCGGTGCCATCTCCGCTTCCTTACACATGGTCGCAAACGGAGGCAATACCGAAGGTCTTTTCCGTGCCGCTTTCATGCAGTCGGGTGCACCCATTCCCGTTGGAGATATCACGAACGGACAGAAATACTACGACGCGATCGTGTCTGAGACTGGATGCTCCAGCTCTGTAGATACCCTCGCGTGCCTCCGCACCGTGCCCTATGCTACTCTGAAGACGGCGATCAACAACTCGCCTGGGATTTTCTCGTATCAGGTATGTCGGATATCGCACCCTTTCCTTGACGAAACTCATTGCCCTATTACTAGTCCCTTCTTCTCGCCTGGCTCCCACGCGCGGATGGCGTCTTCCTCACGGACAACCCTCAGAAGCTTGTTCAACAAGGGAAGACTGCCAACATTCCCTTCGTAACAGGCAACTGCGACGACGAAGGAACCCTGTTCTCTCTTTCCAACCTTAACGTCACGTACGGTTGATTTCTCTATTGATTTTGATCTTGTTCTAACCTAGAATGTCACTGACAGGACTGAGGCGCAACTAAGGAATTACATTGGGAATACCTTCCTTCCTGGGACGACTTCTACTCAACTGGATACCCTGATGACACTCTACCCCTCAGACATCACGAAAGGTTCGCCCTTCGACACAGGAATTCTGAACTCCTTGACTCCCCAGTTCAAGAGAATTGCCGCCTTCCTCGGTGATGGTGTTTTCCAAGCTCCTCGTCGGTTCTTCCTCCAGTATACCGCCCCCAAGCAGGATACTTGGGTGTTCTGTGAGTGCCAGACGTTAATATTCATGATCCTTTTTTTGACCGATTCTGTAGTGAGCAAACGCCTGAAGAGTATCCCTGCTCTCGGATCGGTAAGCATTACAATTGATTTGGTAGATTAGCAATAATCTAACATGTACTCTTTATTTCAGGTACATGGTTCCGATATCCTCAACGTGTTCGGTGGTGGGGAGTTGGCAGACTATCTCATCCGCTTTGCCACGAAGCTCAACCCGAACCCCACCATTGGTTTGCAATGGCCGAAGTACACCCTAAGCAGTCCTCAGCAAATGATCTTTACGGATGGTCTTCTCATCGACCAAGTCCTCGGACAAGACACATACAGGAAAGATGCGATGGACTTTGTCACGACCATCACTCTCGCCAATCCTATCTAAACGACTCATCACGACTCCAAGATTCATTGTTGCTCATGATTTGGGTAAACACCTTCCTATCATGATTTTATGTCTTTGATAAGCTGCTTTCTTTTCGGCACCTGGCGCTCTTGGTTTAACTGTCAAAAGGTCGCATTGGATAGTGTATCTAGTGCGCTGGGATTGATCATATTCAGGTCTAGTGTAATTTATAGTATTCTTATGTTGTACAAATTCAAAAAATTATCGAATTTCTTTCACAGGTGTCATGTATTGTCATTTATATTAACATCTGAGTGAGGATGCAAAAATACATATCTATCCATTAAGTAGCAGAAGTACAGGTAAATGTTCTATTGCACATGGATATAATGAGATTATTCGTCGCTCTCATCCAGTCGCGAACGATCCTCAGGAACCTCAGGCGGCGGCAGAGGACTTGATCCATCATGGGCGAAGAAATCTTCTAAAGTTAATGGCCGTAGGTTGAAACCCTGGATGCGAAGATAAAAGAATTAACAAAGGGCGTTCGAAAGCAAGGAATACTAGGTTATTTACCTCTAATTCGCCTTTTGCCAGCAATTCCTGATTACCACCAGCACTTCTCACATACTCGCGCACAGGTACCATTGCGGCACCACGGCACAGCTCTCGCAAATCTGATCCTGAGTGGCCCTCAGTGAGCTCTGCTAATGATTCCATAGAAAATTCGGGGGAGAGCTTGGTGTCTTTCAGCATCTTTGGTATCACAGCAAGTAAATACGACGCAACAAAACACAGGCACCAAAGTAAACTCACAAGTGAAAGAATGTTCAGCCGCTGAGTATAATTCGGTAGCCCAATACCAAATCGCTTCGGCATTCGTCGAAGAATAGCCGAATCGATGTCATTTGGCCTATTTGTCGCACCAAGGACGAGAATTCGGTCAGTTGCGGAGAGAAGTCCATCCCATAATCTATAACAATAGCGTCAGCACCCACCGTAATAAAGACATTAGACACAAACGCACGTCATGAATTCAGCCTTCATCATGCCCGTTACTTCATGATCACCCTTGGACCGTTCCCTCAGGAACGAGTCAATCTCATCGATGAAGATGATACTTGGTTGCGTCTTCCGTGCGAGGCTGAAGAGCCCAGCTACAAGCTTATTCGACTCGCCGAACCACTTATTTGTGAGCACTGAGGCGGCGATGTTGATGAAGGTCGCCCCCGATTCCTTCGCTAAGGCTTTTGCAATCATGGTTTTGCCGCATCCGGGAGGGCCAAACAATAGGACACCCTTAGGGGCACCTATTAGCGATGAAGAAGTCGTGAAAAGGGTTGGATATAAGAGCGGGTAGATGATGGACTCTCGAAGAGAGGAGATGATAGGATCGAGACCGCCAATATCTGTTGAATGGTTTGTTTAATGTCATGCCATATTTTTTAACATATTTCTAACCCACCGGAGAAACGTACGTGGATATCATCCGGGTGAATGATTTCGTTGGCCACTTTCTCTAAACAGAAGCATGCAAAGGTCAGAACTGCAAGGTGAAACCATATAGCACGGACATACTTTCATATTCATCTAGCTTTAAATCCTGATGTCCTAGCCTGCTCAGAGCTTCCAGCTGCTTCGCCTTCACGTCGTCTTTCTTCCCCGTTATGCTGTCATACACGTACTAGTTTCCCAATCTCATCAGCATATGTACTCAGACATAACCTGTCTGACGTACTCGTACTGTGTAGAACGTGGCTACCTTGCAAGCATATTTCATGAATGGCTGGGCAGTGATAAAGATAATACACCCACTTGACTAACGATAAAGAGAGCCACTGCAATGTGGAATGTCAGTAAGCACTACGGCTCTATGAGCTCAAAACGTTAAACTCACCCTCCAGCGCGGTTCGTTTAGTTGCTGCTGAAACCATAGTTGTATACTCGATAGCCTTCTCTTTTAGAGCTGATCACAGACCGTCGGCACCAATAATTGGGCCGGAAAGGATGGTAAAGCTGAACCCTCGTGAATGCCCAGTTGAGTCCAAGTTGTGGAGGAAGAGAATGAGTGTCACATCGAGTTGTGACTGGTATTATTATTTCACATGCGGTAAGAGGTCAAGCTAGAAGTGACCCTGCAACTCCCTAGTGCGCCTGTGTCACTACAAGTTGGTACTGCCGCTGTCATTGCCAGAGGCAATACGACTAATCGATAGAGGCCATGTAATGGCAGTGCCATGGAACTTCAGAGCGCCTACAACAACGCCCTCGTTAATTAACTTCACTAGATAGATTGTACAGAGAAACGTGGTATGATACAAAGATGCTGCGTTGGAAGCGATAACAAATGGAAAGCGGTAATGTACTGGGAAAACACAGTATGTATAGGTATCGCAAAGTTAAGATGAGGAAGTCCGAGCACGAATGAAATTATTATTAAGTGAGTTCGCAGGGGGAGCAAGGAGATAATAAACCTCTGCAGGATCTATAGAAAAAGGTCTAGCACAGGTATCACGGATACGAAATGTTAACGAATAATGAACGATGAATAGCCTAGGCTAGTGCATTCATCGACGCATCCCGCTACCAAGCATCCCGACGGCGGGAGCTCTGACTCGGGCGGCAGGGATGTAGGTGCTGGGAGGGCACGGTAAAGAAGTACTTTCGTTGGAAGGCACATTGACGACGGTCGGGCCGTTGGAGAGGACAAAGGAAGCACGTTTGGCATGCTGTCCTTGGACCGGAACAAGAGTTCCGAACGCAGGAGGTGGATTGCGGTGGCGGATAGGGTAGATAGCCGCCGGGACAGCAGTGGGCCGCTGCAGTGGATATGCAGGTCGGCATTTTCTCAGCATGTACAGCGAGAGGAGGAGGAAGGCAAAGATGACTGTAGAAGGAATGTGAGTACGTAACGTACAGGAAGAGATGGGCAATGAGCGCGTACCGACGACGACGACTGCGTCCCTCACAACTACTCCCGTTCCAGTGGTAGTATCGGGAATGGTGACGGACCTCTTCATACCAGCGACGGCGATAAGTGGGTAGTCGCGCGCAATCGCGTTCAAGGTGAGGAGACGGAAGGGACGAGCAGAGACGATCAACGCGCTCTGGAAAGTGAAAGCCAAAGTGAAGATAATGAGGAGAGTGTTGAATCTCATGCTGGGAGGGGGTATTGAGGTGTTGGTGAGTAGGGTACTTCGATTCTCAAATGGGGCGGGAGGCTCTATTTGAAGGATCCCTATGGGCTTGGGCTCGGGGAGTCAATTGCCTGAGGACCAAAGGGGTGATATTGGTAATTAGGAAAACACGTTGTAATCGTGATGATACGCACAGCTGTTAAGTGGGATCTCGTATCGGGCTGGTGCTCGCAAATGCGACCGAGCGCGATACCAGACGGGTGTGGGATGGGCCAAGAGTTGAACAGTAGGTAAATTGGTGCAATGGAATAGAAAGGAGGGCGGGAGAGAGTGAAGAGGGCAGGGAGGGAGCAGAGGGTAGAAGGTAGTGGGTGAAGTGAACCTATATATTAGCGGTCAGCAAAGATAGACTTGGCATCTCTTCGGAATAGTTCGTCGGAAAGCAATGCAAGTATGCTCATGGCAGAGGAGCGGGATGAAAACCCATTTACTTAAAATTGCCTTAAAGAAAAAAGATTTGTTTTAGGAGGGATCATTTCGCTGATGAGCTCCAGATAAGCCGATGAGTTGAGATGGCTTGTCCGTCAATGCCGAAAGCGACTTCCAGAAACGTATTATCTTGGGCTGGCGCAGAATGTAGCTGAAGCAGGCATAGAATCAGAGTCAGAGTCAAACAGGATAACAGCATACTGCGGAACCGAAAGCACACGCAACTTGATGACATCTGAACCCGGTTTATCCTTAACAAGGAGGGCTATGCAGTTACAACCCAAACGCACAACCTAAACAACAAGTGTCAAGGAAGTCCTATCAAGAGGAGCAACCTATACAGGAAAACAGATAGAGAGATGGGCTCCGAGGGAAAAGAGTGGACCTGCTGACAATTCCAGGCCGCAACTGACGGAGAATACGCAGTCCGATGAGGAGCGACCACTGCGCATAACCACTCAGACTTCTCAAGAATGTCATAACATGACCAAAGGACATGACCAAACCATGAGGCATTGAGCGCCTATGTCTCTTTCGGTGACGCCTGTGCCACCTTCGGGGCTCGGAGGTAAGATTCCAAGAGAGAGCCATTATTGCTGTTGGGAGAATTACATAGATCATGCGCAGTAATGGAAGAAAAACTGAGCTCAAGCCTCGGAAGATATTCTGGGGCGAGAGAGCAAGAAGCCAAGACAGGGTATGAGCGGCGCATTTGAGTCAGAAGAACGAGAGCCAGGTGTTCAGCACAGTCAGAATGCGGCCCGGCATAGTTCGTTATCAAGTTCTTGGTCGCAAAGAGATTCGAGGATATTTTGAAGCATTACAGGGAGTAACACGTCCTGAACACGTCTTGAACACGTCGCGTAGCATGCAAGTTCAACCCGGCGCCAAGTTCCCACGATCTTTCTTGTCTATTTCATCATCGAGTTGGCGTTAATTACTTTATCGCTATCCATGCTACGCTACTTATTCATCTCTGCCTTACTGCCGTTGTTCCCTTGGATCTTGTTGCAGCTATATGGCTGGATACTACGCTCCAGCAATCGCGAGCGCCGAGCGGCCCTCCTTACCAAGCTTGGCGTTTCGCACCCAGAGCGTAAACGCATCATTGGCTTTCTGCATCCATACTGGTCAGTAACTAACCTAACAACTGTGATGTGCTTTTCTGATTCTACGTAGATGAATAAAGTAATGCTGGCGGAGGGGGAGAACGTGTTCTCTGGACAGCCATAGCGGCGCTCCAGCGCTCAGAACCTGAAATAATCAGCGTTGTCTATAGCGGTGACATCGATGCGACCAAGGAACAGATACTGAGCAAGGTCAAGGTACGCCGCATTTTCATGTTAATACATGAATAAGCTCCCTTAAAAGTGCATTTTATCCCAGGCAAGATTCGATATCACACTGGATCCTTCCTCACTGCATTTCGTATTTCTTCGGTCGCGAAACATGATTGAGGATTCGACGTGGCCTCGTTTCACACTCCTAGGCCAGAGCATTGGGTCTATGTATTTGGCTTGGGAAGCCATGTCCAAACTCATTCCGGACTTATACATTGGTTCGTCCATTTACACATATCGTTGCTACGCTATAACGTTGTTACGATCGACCAGACACCATGGGCTATGCCTTCACCTTCCACGTGGTATCTCTATTAGGGAGGGTTCCCATCGGCGCCTATGTCCATTATCCTACAATTAGCACTAACATGCTCGCTCGGGTTAAGGACCGCAAGAAGTGGCACACCAACACGGATGCTATTTCGTCCTCATCAATACTTAGCCAATTGAAGCTCATGTACGGCGATCATTCTTTCATTTCATTGATATACTCTAGCGCTAATGCACTGGCTTAGATATTATCGAATATTCATGTATTATTATGCCATCTCCCTACGGACCGCCCACTTTCTAATGGTCAACTCTTCATGGACCAAAAATCACGTCGACTCAATTCTGCAACATTCAGATTCTTTGTTGAATTTTATTCACCTCCTTCCCCCTCTCTCTTTTCTCGCTTTGCTTAAAAGTAACAACGCACCAACCGCAGCTCGGACCGTCTATCCTCCGTGTGATACTCGGGAGATGTCGTCCTTTTCATTAGAAGGTCGAGAACGCGTCATTATAAGTTTGGCGCAATTTAGGTGAGGCTGGGTTTCTTCAGTGCTGCTCTCCGTTTATGCTTATCACATTTATATTAGGCCAGAGAAAGATCATGCTGCACAGCTACGTGTATTTCACAAGCTTCTCGAGGCCCATCCAGAATATAAAAGTTCAGGCGCCTCTGGCGTCAAGTTGGTTCTTATGGGTGGGAGCAGAAACGCCGAAGATGCGGCGCGGGTAGAGGGGCTGAAAGCCCTGGCACAAGACCTTGATATTAAGGTCGGTGAACACACCACCGCTTTATGAAATCACTGTCTTTGACACCTTCTTTTCTTAGAACCAGGTGGAGTTCGTGGTCAACGCGCCCTATTCTGACATGCTGGAACGTCTGTCCCGAGCCAGCATTGGGCTTAGTACAATGGTCGACGAGCACTTTGGGATAAATGTCGTCGAGTTCATGGCATGTTCTTTTGGCCTTGAGCTTCCAAATGATGTGCCCTGACTTTGGGGATTGCTTCTTGACAGGCCGCTGGCGTGATACCAGTAGCACACGCATCAGGAGGCCCGCTGAAGGATATTATTGTCCCATTCAATGGAGAACGCACCGGTACATCTAATCATCTTGTATTGTAAAATTAGCTCACTGGTAGCTTTCAGGATATCACGCCGAGACTGTAGATGAATTCGCGGGGGCGTTGCAGACGGTGTTGATGCTATCCCCAGAGCAGGAGCTGGGGCTGAGGCGAAGGGCGCGGACATGGGCTGTGCAGCGGTTCTCAGAAGAAGAGTTTGAGAAAGGTTGGAATGCAAGTGATTGGCGGGCGTGGCTACCACAGTAATAGAGAAGTCACGATTCTAGTTCGTCCGCCACTACTTGACATTCTTGATTAACTTCTCCCGTGTTCTTATGAGCCGTTTGATTTACCGGACACAACAACACTATATGCATTCTCCATCCTAGGTCGACGGCGAGATTTGCGGCGCCATTAGAGGATGTTCTTTTTTCCCGAACGTAATATCGTCGACAAAGGCCCCATCGATCCGCATACCCTCCCCGAGTCAGCATTAGGGTCAGGTTCATTGACGTCCGGCTGAACAAGGAATTGCTTCTAACTGTCTTGACGCGCCATGCCGCACCCTTGCAGCTTATAGCTTTCCGGTCATGTAAAGTGTACGTCACACTCGTGCCAAGGCGCATACGCAGGTATTCAACGTTCAAAGGCTGTTGCAGTCCTTTTAAGCATGTGCTTCGCGTTCTACGCTATGGTTGGTACGTGAACTCTTCAGCCAATAATATATTTTATGGGGGAGAACTCGGAGCCATAAGGCTGTGCATCCGGGGTCCGTCCCCTAAGAGTTCAGATGATCATTGCGCCCTCGACCAGGCATACGTCAGTTGAAAGCCCATTCCCCGAGCCAGCGTCGATGCCCACCATTGGTGGGTATCTCTATGTACGCCGATGACAATCATTCAAGCAGAAAAGGTGGGAAGAACGAAAGACCTGCGATTGAAGCCGACTCGGGTTGACTTCCAGATTTGTTCATCATCTTTCCAAATATATTTACTCCGAGTTGTTTATTACGGTAGCCAAGGTACTCAATGATGTGCACATATCGCCAATAATAACGTTTTACCCATTGAACGAAGCTGTTGAGAATCAGTGAAGATAGAAATGACGGAATTCATGAACACCACATGAAATGACTCCAGATGCATATCCTGGTTAGTTAAAAGTTTGGAGGGGAACGGGAGTCCGAGGATCAAACTAAGATCATCATAGCAGCTGATAGTCGGCTGATAGTTATACATCCATTGCCATACAGATCAGTTTACAAAGTACATTCGGTTAGTTTCATCTAAATCCTGGTCTATTGCCCGTCATCTACAAGTCCAACTTCCTAACAACTGCCTCGCCCCGTCCTTGGATCTCGCTCAAGCTCTTGTAGCCTGACAAGCCAAGGGTGACGTCCAAGTCCGCAAGCGTATGGGTGAGAACCTGCTCTATACCTGGTTGGCCTGCAACGACGGCGCCGTACAGCCAAGGCCTGCCCACTGTAGATACAAAGAAAGCGCGCATAAGCATCAGCCCACACTAGACCAGAAGTGATTTAAAGGTGCCGATCCACATTCCGAAAATGAAACCGGAACTGCAGGGCAAAACTCACGCAGTACACCCTGCGCACCCAGGGCCAGAGCCTTGATGATATCGCTTCCCGTGCGAATGCCGGAGTCGAACAGCACAGTGAACGTCCCAGCTTTCTGGGCTTCACGGATCTTCGAGGACTTCATGATCGATTCGAGGGCATACAGTGAGGGAATAGCGCCGTCGACTTGGCGACCACCTGTGCGCAGAGAGGATAAGAATGTGTTAGGCCCGTGTCGGCCGATAAGTGGAACGGGGATGGGATCCGGGGAGGAGATTTAAGCAGTCGATCTCCTCCTGGGCAGTGCTTACTTACCATGGTTAGAGACAATAATGCCATTGCATCCCACTTCGAGCGCCTTTTCTGCGTCCTGGTGATGTCTATCAGCGGGATTGGCGCCAAATAAGAAAATGAAATGCCAACGTACCTCAACACACTGGATACCCTTAAGCACCAAGGGACCTTCCCAGTTCTCCCTCAGGAACGCGAGGTCCTCCCAAGACCTATACACCCCCGAGGCCATCTCCTTCAACCATTCCATGCCATAGAAGACGTCCTTCTTCACTTTCTCATCCCCCGCCGCGTACGCCTCGTCGAACTTCTTCGGGTCGTACGGGAACTCGGGGTGCACGCCGACCTCTGGAGGCTCATTGAACCGTGCCATGAAGACAGGATCGCTCTTCCCGAGCTGAATGCCGACCCCGTGCCCGAAGGGGATGTACGCCGTCTCGAGGTCGTGTGGCCGCCAGCCGAGTGTCATGGTGTCGAGCGTGACAACAAGGGCAGAGAAGCCGGATGCTTTGGCGCGTGAGAGGAGGGAGAGTGTTACATCGTTTGATCGTGGCCTGAGAGGGATCGTTGATTTATCTATTACGGTTCATTTGGGACGAAGAACGGACCAGTAAAGCTGATACCATCTATGACCGTCACCATTAGCTTCTGCTACTTCTTCGATAGACCTGCTGGAAGCTGTGCTGAGGATGAACGGCAATCTAAGCTTCTGGCCAGCACGCGCAGGACCGAGTTCGGCGTCTTGATGGAAGATGGCCTGAACGCCGATGGGTGCGATAAATATCGGCGCAGGATGCTTCACACCGAAGATGGTCGTCTATTAATCATTTATACACGTTTAACCAATATAAGAATGAGGTAGAAGATGAACAAGAGCTTCTGACCTCAAGGTTTCGCGTGGTCGCGTTCATCAGCATACGGGGAATGATCCCGAAGCGTTCGAACGCGCGACGGTTGGCGCGGTAAGTGCTATTTGTCCCTGCGCTGCCATAGGCGTACAAGAAGGCTCCTGCAATAGCAAAAATGGGCAAATCAGGATTCGAGAAGATGGTTAATAGCAACGGTACCCCACACCTGGGTAATCTTTGAGCTTCTGCCTGGCCTTCTCCTCAATCTCCTCGAAAACCACGGTTCCAAGAGGCTCGGGTGCCTTCCTGCCGCTGTAAATCTGCAGCATGTACTTCGTCCATGGATTGTTGGGGAGCATGGCTGCAGCGGCTGCGTCGGACATGGTGATAAGGTTGTTGGTGGTGAATGGGAGTTTAAGTTGGGATGGTTCCACGGGAATGAGATACTGAATAGTTTCCCAGAACCTAGAGTATTAATACGCCGCCGTAGAGCTATCAGTAATAGGCATTATCAATCAGATCTTTAGGCATAGGGTCTTCTTTGCCGGAGAGACCGAGCGACATGGCTTGACCGAGCCTGACGGCCATGAGAAGGTCATGGGGGACCAGCAGACACACCCAGGATACACATTCGTCTCCGGGCCGCTCATATATAATCACGTCATGTCCAACATTAACAATAAATCTCTTTCAACTGTCCCTTCAGTCTCTCCCTGTCCTTATTCTCTAGTCTCCTCTCTACAATGTCTGTGAGAATGACTAGATCCCTTCGCGTGCGTTATTTACTTCCCATTGCCAATATCACATCCTCACCCTCTAGCACACAGAGAAAGAAACAAGAGCACAGTCTCGAGACGCAGCTGAGCGATTTACGGGCTGGTAACTTCCATACCGGCTCCCTTGGACCAATCTACCGCCTTCCCAACGAGATACTTGCTAAAATATTTCTTCTCTGCTATCCGACCATCGAATTCCGCGACCACGTAGCCTTTCCCCCGGCATCGCAGGTGAACCGGCGCTGGAGGTCTTTTGCGTGCTCTTTTCGGTCTTTGTGGTCTCGACTGTTCATAAGATGGGACCATCCAGATATCAGAATCACTCCCAAATCCGCGCATTTTATAGCGGCGGTGAAAACCTGCCTTCTTCGCTCTGGCAAGCTGCCGCTTTCATTCACCCTCTCAGGGGATAACCTCTGCGTGCGTGGTGCATACCGTCCTCACTTTAGGGATTCCACGCCGTCACCCAGCCTCACTGTAAATTCTCTCATCGGACTCTTTCTAAATCACCACCGCCGATGGCAAGACGCCACGCTCCTTGTGCACTTCGGATGCGTACTCGTTCGCATGATCTCCGCACTCGATAACCAGTTCCCGGCATTGCGTGCACTATCGTTGTATCGATGCACATTTTGTGTCATTTATCCATCCATGGACGATCCCTTGCATTACTTTAACTCTACCAAAAATCTCACTTCTTTATCGCTAGAGAATTTTGCACTTCCACATGATGCCTTTGCTTTACCTTGGGGTCAAATTACGCATTTTTCATCTTTTTCATCTTTTAACAACTTACGTCTCGATTCTTTGTTACCAGCTATGTCCAATCTTACTCACCTGAAACTCTACATCAGCAACGCACATTCTCGACCACGAAACATAACGTTGGATAAAGTGACATATCTTCACCTCGATGGCTTTAGTGGCTATGTCGCGGAGCATCTCGACGCCCTGAAGGTGCCTAGGCTGGAGGAACTATTCATACACGGTTCTTTGTGCTTAGGGCCGGACCTCGAACTGCATATGATTGGTGTTCTTCTTTTCTTCCTTCGCCGGTCTTCCTGTCCCCTCACCACCCTTACCATGGCTCGTATATCGCCCACTTCTATCATTAAAATTCTTAGTGCTATTCCGGGGATCTGTCGCATTCATTTAAAACTTCTCCGTTGTATGGGATACCACGAGCGGGAGCCCGAGGCCGCAGAGGAGCTGGAAACGTTGATCTGCGCGACCGCCTGTTTCCCGGAGGTTCGCTTTTGTGTTATCATTGACCATGTCGAGGACAGCGATGTCTCGGGATTCATTGACAATGTGCGACACAAATTATTACTCTCGGAGGATACGGGACTTTGAAGTTACATCTCGTTTGGACGAAGCTTTGGATGTGATGATCTACACATTTTGAAGATCGATCATAGTACAGGGTGAAAATTTCTACAGTACGTTCAATTAATCCCTTATAATCAATATTATTAACCATTCATTTCAGAATTCAGCAAAAATTGTGCCTGCTCGCCAGTCCCCTTCCCACAGAAACGAAATATTTCTCCTGTTCAGATCACGACTTATCATTTAATATTCCAGCATTTGCATGGTTGTTTCTGTTTTTTGTGTCGCCACGCCGCGCTATACAAGTTCAAATTGTATATCGACACATATGTGTGAGTCAACCGTCGGCGGATGGGAGCCATTGATAGTCTCTTCATAAACTATTCGATCTCCTGTATTTTTTTCATTTGCTTTGCCTGTGTAGATTAATGAAGAACTTGCGCCTACTTTCTTGCAATTCATATAGCAGGTAAATGAACAATTAAATCGACAGCTTTCAAAGACCTCCGGTAATGTCCCTTTCGCCTCTTAGCTTGGCTCATGCTTTGCTTAACAGTGCAATGGTCAATCATATGATAGTTATCATTCAAGTGAAGTCCGAGGAAAAGAAACCGATTTCGGTCAGTTTTAATCTGCTCGTTCCAAATTATACATAGCGATGGCTAGGCTCGTAACTGCCCTTCTACGAGAGCCAAACCGCTTACCTCATAGAGGGAACGGTCACCGGTCTAAGCGATGGCACAGTGCTCATATAAACCAAAGTACATATCTACTTACTCCCCAGCTAAACTCGCGTTTGATAACCTTCGATTTTGAATTACGGACCGCCGTTTGCTCTGTCCAAACCCTAAACTCGCTGCCCTGTCGCTCGTCCTCCCGGACGCGCCCTCAACCACTGGTGACGTCCCATTTCCCTCCAGCCTCATGCGTTTGTCCAGCGTCGCAGACGCCGGTGACGTCGCCGTCGAATTAGGCCGGAGCCCACCCATGGCCCACCCAACCTCAACTCCACACTTAATACTCCAGAGCCATGCTAGCACAAAGACGGGCGTGCACACGAGCACATTCAGCACGGAAAAGAGGTCGGGGTAACGCGCAGGGGGTATAATTAGCAGCTCCAAGAGGTGTAGGAATACAGCGGCGCTATACACGGCCTAGAAGGATTGTTAGTAAGTAGAAGAGAGACGCAGAAGGAAGGCAATAGCGATTCACAGTGGATAGGAGGTTGACAAAAGACATGCACTTCAGACGTATTGGGTTGTAGCCGATAATTCTATTCCACAACAGGAGTGTGGCGATATACTGTACTCCCAAACCATCTCTTTTCAACAAGGGCCACATACTGCACGTATCCGCTCACCGGTCAACTCCAATCTCCGTATGCAATAGAATGAAGAGCAAAAGCGCACCTGAATACAGCCACATTATTCATGAGCGCTCCCCACGAATATACTGCTGAATCGAGGTGGGACCCAGATAGTAGGAGAGTAATGGGCAAGAGGGGGAGCAGGATCGTCTTCTCGTGCACCTGGAAGGAAAAAAGAAAGAAGGACATGGACGATGTGAGCAGAGCATAGGGCAGGAGGGGGAGCATCGGCGTGTGCTCCTGCTCCACTATTTTCACTTTCGCTGGTTTCTCCGAGTCCTCCTTCGTCGTTCCCTGAGCAGACGCTGGCGTCCGCTTCTGCAAGATCCATCCAGCTCTAAGCAGACCCAGAACCCCGGGCGCAAAACCGAGCGCTGTCAGCCCTGCCGAGAGCTTTACCAGTGCCCCGGGCGCCGCCCAGTGCTTCCACTTGAAGACTACGTTCGACGCGCACCAGAAGTTGGCGACTTTGTCTTCAAACAGGCCGCGGGCGAAGGGGAAAATGCGGTGGATGGGGTCAAGGATAAGCTGTGGGGAGAGGAAAGGAAGGAAGAGGACCGCGAATGTGAGCGTGGTTGTTAGTCCTAGTTGGAGAAAGAGTCGAACTCTGGGAAAGAAGAAAGGAACCGTTAGTTGGATTTTTGGTTTTATATACGAATGATGGAATGGAATTTACCCCTTAGAAGGACCTAGGTAGAGACATTTCGCGAGAAGGTAGGAGCCGATGGCGGGCGCATAGTAGAGTGCCATTTGCTTGAATCCGAGACTGAGCACAAAGAAGAAGGCACCGAGGATGTCTTGGCCTGTTGCGAAGAAGTTCAAGGCGAGTAGTGTGAGGCCTACGAGAAAGTATAAGCTATGTGGAAGAACTGGCAACGGAGTTTGACGAACCGAGCATGACAGAGTTGTACTGGAAGTGTCCGAAGTCAATTAAAAGTAGGGCAGGCTGGAAAAGAAGAGTTAAGACAGCCAGTTCCTATGCTCTCAAATAAATATTGTACAGGAGGAGACATGAAGGTATCGCAAATACCTGCGTCCGTTTGGAGCGACTCCCTTGCCATGTCCGCGCGAAAAGAATAAGTGCAGGGATATACACGAGCAGATCTGACACGACGACGGTACTTCGCATGAAGACTTTGCTCTCGGGTGTTTCTATTCCCCGCGACGCGTCCAACGCGACCCAGGAAGGGTTGATCCAATGCGCGCTGAGAATATACGAGTGAGCGGGAAGATTCAAGTCGCGCGGCTGAAGGAAGAGGCTCACACTATCCCGCAAAGCCATGACACGTACGCCGTCAACGGGGGATAGTCTAGCCCCCAGTACGGCAGATCGTATGTATACCACTGTCGTATTGGGAGATGTACGGTAAGCTCCATCCAGTGACGCTGGGCTTCGTAGTCCCCGAACATGGGGGGCGTTCCCTGTCCTAAAATAATAAGCTGCTCATTATACGTTACTAACACGGTCTGAATCGATGTGCAGTCTCACCGGAATACGAGCCCAACCCAATACAATATTTCACCAATATCGAGGCAATGATTGCGCCGGGAATCACCCACTGCTTGATATTTCGTTTGTGCATTGAGCGTATCCATCTTCGTCCCATGCCGGATTGTGTGTCTGCTGGGTCAAGCACATGCACATGGTGCTGTAAGTGATGTTTCGCGGGAGGCAAAGATTGACGCCGGAGCTGCGGCGAGGTGGGAGGTGCCTGCTCCTGGCGTTGCTGGTCGAAGAACGAAGAGAGTCGGCGATTAGGATGCGTGGTGGAATACGCCGAGGGCGTGGGCGATGCGGCGCGGGTAGAGACGGGGGACACGGGCGGGGGTGTGTGGAACCAGTGCTGGCTGGCTGAGCTCTCGAGGAGGTGCCGGCGCGGGGTGGGTGCGAGGATCTCTGGTGGATATGGATTGGTTCTAATGATTATTGGGCGTAAACACAGGTTCACTCTGTTTGTATAGAGATGCTTACAGGACAGGGAAAGGCTGAAATGGGGAGTTGGGGCGCGACGTGGCTGGGCTAAGGTTGGTATGCACATTCTGCAGGTTTTGAGATGTCCGTCGGGCCGCGCGCAAGGTGCGTTTTGCTTGCTCTGGGGTCGGGAGGGCAGAGAGTTCGTCCATGGCCAGTTGGAGACCAGGCACGTCCTATAACTAGCACAGATTACAGTAGTTCCAAAGGAGTATGAGTCCTGACATGCCCAACAGACGCCCATAGTCGGCACTGGGGTTGCCGTTGTCACGCTTCTATTCGAATCCCCATATGATTCTTGTCGATCATTCGCGCTCGCCGCTGCAGTCTTCTCATTATATCTACCAGAGTACAGGAATATAACTTAGTACGCGCATCGCGTCTCATTTCCTGCCTACATCAGCCTCACTCCGCACGTCTTTACAGCATTTCTAGAACCCACCAGAAGTCGAGCAGTTGGCGGCACCGCAAGCGTCCGACCTCGAGCCACAGGAAGGGCAACTCGAGACGCAGCAAAGTACCGTGGAGATTGCCAACTCTACAAGACCAATATTCCGAGTCCCTCTTGTTGAGCCTCTTAGCAAAGTCATTCTTCATGCCTACTCGACTATCGAGTTCCATGACCACATCTCCGAGTCGTTCCTTCCCGCATCCTGGTAAGTAAATCGTTAGTGGAGATCTGTTACCCTTTCATCTCCAGAATTACAGACTCAGCTCTCCATAAAATGGGATGCTCAGGACAAAGCAATCACTCTGGAGGGCGCAGCGCTTATAACTGCTGTGGACACTTGCCTTCGCCACTCGTGAAACCATGTCCTTTCCGTCGCCCTTACTACAGATAAGGGCAGGTGCATGCGCAACGACGAAACTCCTGGGCACTTCATATGCCATCATATGCTGCCTTCCAACAAACCCAACCCTGTTGTCTTATCCGTTATTGACCTTTTTCTGGGAACGTGCCGTCATTGACAAGAAGTCCGACTAAATGTACACTTCCCCTACGTGTTATCTTCCTTGGAGCTTCAGCCTACGAAAGAATTTCCCCAACTGCATGAGCTATCTTTATACCAAGGACACTGTATAGGAGAGGATAGCACCGTAGGATCTTTCAAATCCGTTGAAAACTTAGCTTTATTGACTCTCGAAAACTCCGTTCTTCCTAGTGATTCTTCCCCTCTATGTCGAAGCATCACTCAGTGCTCATCCACTCGAAATGTGATCGCCAATAATTCATACTTTCTGGCGTCCCGTATGCCCAATCTCACTCGCATGAAAATATATGACAATGTGATATTGTATGGAAACACTGGGCTGGGTATAGAACTCAAGAGCTTGAAGTCTATGTCTCAATACTGTTGTGGAGAGCATCCTAGGTAACCTCGAACCTCTGGCTCTCTCCAAGATGGAGGAACTCACTATAATCGTTACTTCATTTCCTTCCTTCGCCGCTGTCCTCTCAACGCACTTACCATCACCCTAAGGCTTCATCCTTACTAAAACTTTTAAATGATATTGCCACCCCCATCTCCTGCATTCATTTCAAGTTAATCCATATAAAACTGATCGACAAACTCTGACAGTATTATTATCGATAATCCCGAGGTTCCACAGGAATTCGCCACGTTGAATTGCGATGCCGTCGGTTCCTCGAATGTTGTTCTGCGTGTTTTGGTTTGGCCATCGATGGGCGAGGATTCGCAAAGAATGGTGGGCCTTCAATAAATGGTAGGTGCTGCACTAGCAAAGCTTGTACGCAGAGGGGTATTTAATGTAAAAGTGACTCTTTCTTGGGATACTTCCAGCGTATTATATACTGTCTGGCACTTCTTCTAACTTCTGGAATCTGAGAAGAATACGAGGCAATGCGGGACTACGGAGTCGAAGTTTTCACTCAAATTCGGAGTGGCCTTCGCATATCGGAGATCTCAATCTCGGTATAGCGTTCAGTTATCGCTGCGATAGTCGGCGTCAGGGGACTAGTCGGAAACTTGCTCTCGCTTGCTTTGCGGTTCCTCGATCTTAAATATGATTTTGATGGCGCTCCTACCGCTACTGGGGACAGGATGGCCATGAGATCCATTTATTGGTCACCGGTGCCAAAAATCTCGATCTTGGCACCAGACCATGTGGTGCAGTTTGAAGATACCCTCTTCCTTCCTATGCTTAAAGAACGAACCTGTTGAGACTTGCGAGCGTTCTTACGCTCCCGCGAGTTATCATTTCACTTTCAATATGGCGTTAACTGCTGAGGAGATGCAGCCGGTTTACCACAAACTTGCACCATGGGTTATTTCTATTCTTAAAAAAATTCACCAGAACGATTCTAACTTTTTGCACAGATGATTGGGGCATTTGGGGATGTCCTAATTCAAGGCGTGCTGTTTGGCCAGGTGAGTTGTACTGCAAGTCGATTGCTCACTTGTATTTCGGTTAATAATTTGATCGGGCCTTAGTTTGCACATTATGTCGGGTGGCATTCAGGCGATACACTGTCTCTTCACCTGCAGGTCCTAGCGCTGGGGATAATAACCACTGCCAAATCTATACAATGTTTGCAAGTCATTTCCTATCTATGGTTTCGTGCTGTCGAGCCAGAGCTAATGTCTAGTATGTTTCAGTACAGCCGTTTGGATGATGTTCATCCCTCATTTTCAAGACTTGGAAGGCTCTCTTGCTCTTAATTACACTGCTTGGTGGCAGCAGAGCGAAATCGTCACGGTACGACAGTAATATCTTGTGTCTATCCCACTTCACTTTACTTGATTATTTCCCGCCGTGTAGGTCGCAACTATCGCAGCTTTTGTCCAAATATATTTCTGCAATCGTTTGTACGACATATCGAAGAAGAATTGGTTTGTAGTCGCGCCCATCGTAGCTTTCCTGCTAGCTTCATATGTGTCTGTTTGTGTCATGGTGAGCAGGATGCTCTTTCTTGCTTTATAGCTCCTTTGACGTTTGCATAGACCCACTACTCCAGCTCCCCTAACGCTGCTTATATAGGCCATCTCATCGGCACATGGAGTAAATGCTCAGTCCTTCTTCAGTTTCTCTGAATTAATAGAGTCATAGATGCATGTTATATTGGGTTGGCGTTTGGTAAATTACTCGTTCCTGGGCTCTATTTATTCGAGAATTATTGACAGTCCCTCAACCGACAGTCGGCAACCTGTCGATAACACTTTGCATGGCATACTTCCTCCTGAAAACGAGGAAGGATATTCTGTCTCAGTGAATACTTTCCTTAACTGTTATATTATGTCTCATCTGATACCATGAACAATAGAACAACCAGTAGTTTCATGGCTATTATCCGTCTACTATTTCAGACTGCAGTCCCTGCTTCTCTCTGGTAAGTCTTTTCAGCCTTTTGAACCGACCGCACAGCTCATCTACTTAATAATAGTGCTTTTCTAAATTTCATTTTCATTGTCATTCAAGTCACACGCTGGAACGATCAGCTTTACTCGATGGCTTTCAGCTTAATTCTATGCAAACTTTATGCATTTTCTATGATGTGGACTCTTAATGCTCGGCATTCCATTCGCAACACTACAGGCAGCTCAGGAGTTGAATCTTCTAGCCGACGGGTACGTGATAATACTTGTTTCCTTCAGATTCTCCGCCTTATGTTGCTGCAGCATGATAATATGGAACTGAAGCCATATAGCGGTGCTAACATCCATGTTCATACGCAGGTTGAAACTGTTCGGGGAATCGACGTAAGTCAATCTTTATTCTTGCTCCTACACGAGATGCAGTTTGGACTCTCCAATTCTAGATGCGCTTTGATGATCACGTTAATTCGACTAAGACGGAGAGCGAAATCTCCGACTTCAAAATGGCGCCCCCTGCATGATGTGTGTATTCAGTTTTTCGCTGTACCCACTGCGACTAAGTTCGCCATGGCTTCGTTACTCCATGATAATATACATAATTGCATTCATTGCACATATTAACGCGGCCATAGTTTATAATGCTAGTTATTTTTATGCCTTCGAATCGATGTGGCATGGTCGTTCGTACCTAATTATTCTGCTCGTGACCTACCTTTGTTTAAAATAACGGACAGACCGTGATCGCGAGATAATTTCTGGGTGCGATTTTGCTCTAATGATAATGGGACATGATGCATGATATACTAAACGTGAATAAGTTTTAGAGGTACGGAGCACAACATACACGTACTTAACACTGATCGTAACAGTTAGGTTAGTGTGTCAGTGTCATAGCATAGCGGGCTGGCCATCCCTATTTCGCGGACCGCCAGTGTCAAGGAGTAGTAGTCTCGAAACACTGAATTCCACTACGAAGTTTTTTAGCTAACGTCGACACGGGTCGCACGCATTATAAGTTTCCAAGGGTATAAATTCAAGCTGTTAAACTACCCAATGTCGCAATTGCTTTCTCGAGCCAGGATAGATAGGATTTTCGGCAGCAGCCCCATTTAGGAAACAACGAAGTCGACACTTAATTCAAACGACCATCCCCGAGGATATTTCGTATCTATCAATGGCTAGTTGTGACGATTTATCGAAGGAAGCAAGAGGAATATTGAATTTACAATTTCACGGGCATTGAGTACATGCAGCGCAAATATCTGAATAGATTATATATAATTATGCAGAACATTTTGATTTGAAATCGTCGCGCTCTGTTCTGATATTTCGTTCTTCGAATTCGTGGATTTGATCGCCAAAGCATACCTAGGAATCCCAACTATATCTCACGTTAAAGTATCAAGGAAGGATTGGCTTACGTCGATTTCTCGAACAGTTTCTACTTGCGTATGAACTTGAATATTAGTTGTGTTGTATGGCTTCAGTTCTACATTATCGCGCTAACGCAATGCGAATCAGAAAGAAATGGATGGAATCAAGGATAATCGCGCACCCTTCGGCCTGAAGACAAATGACTAGTTTGTCGACCTGAGCTGCCTGTATTCCGAATGGTGCGCCGAGAGTTCAGGGTCCACATCATCGAGAACGCATACAATTTTGGAAGCATTAGATTCGCAGCCGTCGACATGAGCCTGTTTGAACTGGATTGGATTTGAGTGATAACGATTAACAGATTAACCATGGCACTGTATAAAAAGTAAGAGCTTGTCAACTATTCAAATTACCTGAAAGACATACCAAAGAGAGGCAGGAGCTGCAGACTGAATTGTAAGATTGATGAGGCCAGTGACAATGCCAACGGTTCTATGCGTTCATGTCATAAGAAAGAAGACGCGATGTAAGGCATGTTAATACTTACTGGGGTAAGGCCTTCTTCTTCGTTTTCAGAAGGAAGTAAGCCGTGAAAAGCGTTATAAGCGTATCCCCAGCTGTCAGTTTGGACTATTAATCAGCCTTGAATAAATGCAGGCAAGTGAAAAGAAGCCTACCAAATACCGAGCCAAGATGACTGGCGTCTATTAACGCGTCAATTCTGAGCAAAATAGATGAGATATATTGACGTACTCCATTTACTGATGAGAACACCTGCACCTGAGGAAGAGGCGTTACTTGCGTTGTTGATGGAGATATAGTGTGTCTAAGGAAAGTGAGTGAGTATCGAACTTACGGACAAAGCAAAGCACTCACCGTAATAATCGCTGACACGTAAGAAAATAAAAGAACAGTGATGATAGGCGCTAGAGCAAACCAATTCCTCTTCGATACAGCAAATAATCGATTGCAGAAAAAAACCTGGACGAAAGCACCAATAGTCGCGACCTAATTCACGGATCACGGATGTGCATCATATATACCACTTCAAGTATAAATTATCGTGAAGCTCACCATGAGAGTATTACCCTTGTACCACCAGGCTTCGTAACTAACTGCAATCACACCCGGAATGTCTGAGAAATTCGTGACAAGCATGATCCAAACGGCTACACTGCAACAATTCAGTCAGAATATAGGTCAAGTTAAAGCACGAATGAAAGTAACTCACAACGATAGGATAGCTTTTAAAGTAGTTAATATTGTCAGGACAAGGACCTGCAGACGAATGGACAACTTGTCCTGCCAATGCCATTCGATATAATGCGAGAACTAAACCATGAACTCGTCGTTAACTGAAAAAGAACCAGTTAAGATATACTCTATAGAAGTACCTGGGTAAATAGTACGCCTTGAAATAAGACGTCAAAGAATGAGCCAATTAGCTTGAAAACATAATCAGCATGGTGCTCAGTAAGAGGACTCTGAAGGAATATAAATTACCCATGGCCCGAGTTGATAGTAAATGACAACGTTGTTGTCCTCGGTGGTCAAAAGCGCTTCCGTCGAGGACATGTTGAAACTGGGGCAACTTACAGAAACACACGTAAAACCTCAAGTTCGGAAGATATAATATTTCAGTATAAAGGATGAGAGGGGTAGGGAGAACTTAGAACACGCGAGGATCTGATATCTACATAACATCTAGGTCGGCACCATAGAAAGTTACGCACTCGGAGCTCAAATGCCCTGGGCGGGGAATTCCATCGAGGACTGATTATGGATACGATAGGTACCAGTAAGAATGGTGCGTCGGCAAAGGATCGTCACCAGGCTCCGGTCATCGTGGGTCTCCAGAGCTCCATCGATCCAGGTTGATTGAATTTGACGACGCGTCCTATGAAAGCGCGCCATCCGCATCTGCTCCACCCCTTCCGTCCCATTCAGCTTGCCGCTTTTACATTTTTTCCTTTCGTGTATTTTTGGACAACTGGTACTCGAAGGCTCTGCTGGTTGACTTACATGGCTTCAACTTATTTAATTACCCAACGATGGATGATTACAACACACCTATTCTAGCCGACTGCCACCATGTAAATGATCATGTGTGTGCATCGTGAAAACCGCATTCGTAGGAGTTCCTAGAAGTGGAGTTCCTACGGTTCCTATGCACAACAGTCCCATTAATTAGGATCGGGCCATGTGAAAAGGTAAAAAAGTACCTGGTAATTATTCCGCCACGTAAGGCTGCGTTCGGATAAGAGAAATCAAATATAATCTCGCATTCTCGCTTCAGATATTCATCACGTGAACACAAGTGATAGCCCAGCTTCAGCATTCAACTCTGTCGGGCTCGAAACGGAAATATCCGAGACGCATCATCACGCCACGTTGTTCGTGATCGTCGTTAATGTTGTGCTGAGCTCATTGTCCACAAACGCGAGCTCGCATTAAGGATGTTTCTCTGAACGATATTAGTGCGGTCTTTCACAAATATTATAAGCCATATAATTAATTCTTTATGCAGTAAAATATCGACGTATTTAAGACCATTGTATAGCAAAGCTAAACGGACGGAATGAGGGCGGATAACGTCCAGAGGTGCCCTAGAGCCATAAGAAGCATCCCTGGATGTGATGAGTAAACTAGGCACTATTCTTTCAAGCACAGCTATCTCATGAGTTGACAGTCACAGAATGTCACATTGGCACTAGGCTTGGAAGCATAATCTGGTTACCACAGATAGGCGAAAATCCCAAATTACAATTCCGGATTATCTATCCGAATGCAGCCTAACATGTAACAGGGGTTCACCAGGATCGGAGCTTGCAAGATGGTTTGCAGGCTGCCCGTCAAGTGAATATCGCACCGCGCCTTACACACCGCAGGGTTGATCTGCTGTAAGATACAGCGGCGTGCAAAAATAATGCATGTGTGCTTCACTAGCAATAACTTTTGAACATCAAGATATCTTGACAAGTGGTAACTTGGATATGTACAATACTATAATGAATACAGTAGACTATCTGATAACGCATAGCGTCGGTGCCACCAAATTGTTATGCAATATTAGAAATATTCGTTATCAGGTCGGATTTCGGCTGGGGACTGACCTTTTTCTTCGAAAAATTCTATGTATTGTACTAGTAGAAATATGCATAGGTAGATCATACGTTATTAGATATCCAACTGTACATCCCTGTCAAATATCGAAGTGGGAAAGTACAAATTGAGTTCAGAAAGTAGAAAAAGCAAAGATTGCAATGAAATATTTTCATAACATAAAATTTATGCAGATGATAGTTCTCGATGAGACGGTCATATTTCAAATAGAATCATGAAAAATGACTTCCTGGTTGTCGATCTATGAGCTTCGCAAGTTGCCGATTTTTGTGATTTTGATGGGGTACAGAAGTTAGCCCCTCAAAATCAAACACTTTGGAAGACAATATCTTCTCAACAACCGAATATTTTTACATTCAATTTGTTTTATGATCTGTAGGTTGAGGAAATCCAGTCCCTACCCTGCATAGGTCTACATATAATACTCTATTCTACCTGGCTAGGACACATTTCTAGATGTTCTTGTTCTCACGTATACTTATCAGTAATTGTTGTTTCCTAGTAGATTTAATGTGCATACCATCATCTAGTCTTTGCTCAAGTTGTAATTCTGGAGCCTCCGTCCTCGGCCATGACATATTGTAGAGTCGCAGTTCGCGATAGGAAAGATTTTGTGAAGATCTGAGATCACTATCCACGTGTCATCCCAAAATATACTGTTTGTTAAGGCCATGGAAACCAAACATGTTGGAACTGACCCCATGTTGAACCAAACTTGAACTCAACTTAAAACAGAATCACCTCCACAATTCATATTTTTCTGTTATTCACTGAGGTATAACCATTCTGAATACTATCTTCAAGAATTTTAACTACCTTGAGCATTCGAATTCAACTCAAGCGTACGCGCATCATGTATATGAGAGCAACTAGATCTCGGTGGGTGTACAATTT
Source organism: Nidula niveotomentosa (assembly GCA_036937135.1). Taxonomy (NCBI): domain Eukaryota; kingdom Fungi; phylum Basidiomycota; class Agaricomycetes; order Agaricales; family Nidulariaceae; genus Nidula; species Nidula niveotomentosa. Next base: position 60,801 of record JASFDE010000057.1, read on the forward strand.
CTCGAATATGTACAGGCATTACTACTAACTTTGAATTTATCTAGTGTGTCTTCCAGGACCTCTAGAAACCGGTTGGAAGAACTAAGTACCATGCCGCTGCCGTAAAAAAAAAGAATGAACAGGCTTCTCCTACCCCTCGTGGATAGTCGATCTCGTCCTTGTCGAGATTCTCACAGAAGTTTTCTCTGGTGTTATTAGGATGTCGAGTTCCAAAATCATGTTATCTTTCCTGCAGCATCACAAGTGTGTTTAAAATGGAGATCCATTATGTGCTCTTTGAAGATCATATGATCAATGATGTACGTACAGTGGGATGCTTGCAAAGACGCAATCACTCATTAAGGCATAGCACTTATAGCAGCTGTGGAAACTTGTCTCCGTCGCTCGGGCAAGCACCCCTTTCATTCACTCTTGTCGCAGAGGATAGGAAGTGCAACTATCTAGTGTTTATGGCAACCAGATGCTGCGAGTCTTTTTAACCTAGTCTCGTCGTTACCTGTGTATCGACCCTTTGCCAGAGCATTGCCGTCGTTGGTAGGGTGCCGAACTCAAAGTACATTTTCCTTATATCCTAGGCTGCTTTTATTTCAAGGTCGCAAAGACATTTCCGGCATTGCAGACACTGTCTTCACATCAAGGGGGCTGTACCTTTGGCTTTCCTGGGTGCGATCATTCAAGTAATCCCTTGAAAATTTTCAAATCCTTCAGAAATTTGGTTTCATTGTCTCTTGAAAACTGTCCCCTTTGCTCCAGCCCTTCTTCACCTACATGTAAAGTGATCACTCGATATTCGTCGGTGGAAAATGATGAAGGATTTGGCTGGCGTCCCGTATGCCCGATCGCATTCATATGAAAATCTATGGCTATTGTTCTTTAAGGCATGGTCCCAGGTTGGAAACAATGCTGAAGAGCTTGACATCTCTATATCTGTGTGCAGTTGAGGAGGGCATTCCTGCTTACCTCAATGCTCTGACTATCCCGAATGCTGAGCGGCTCTTCGTGATCGGTAATTATTGCGAATATACAGTCATTAATGAGTAGCGAGTGGTCAGTGTCATTCTTGCCCTCACTAACCGCTCTTCCTATCCTTCAAACATCTCACCATCACCATGAAATGGGCCAGCTGCCTATTGTGATTTTTGGAGGGCATCTCTAATATCTCTCGCATTGATATCAAGGTGCTCCCTGGCTACGGACTGGATGCTGGTCGTGAAGCTGCGAAGGAGTTCACAGTACTGAATTGCGATGCCACTGATTCACTTGGGGTTGTTACCTCCGTTCTCTTTTGGCCATCGGAGTACGGAGCCAGAAAACATATAATGGACATTGTTCGGGAACACCTCGCACTCCAAGGTCGAATCTAGTGGGTCTCATGAGTCGATCCCAAGCAGCTGAATAAATGAGTAATTGTATCATTTTGCAGGTCTTTCGCGCGCAAATGAGAAATTTACTCAGGCTCGTCGATCCCAAACAGGCGCATAACTTGGGGTCAGGTTACAGGTTCGAATGAGTTTAAAAACATAGGTAACACCTCATGATAAATGCACAACTACTCTTGACTATCACCAGTGATTCCTAATTCCTAGCATTGATGTAGTTCAATCGATATACACCTCAATGCTCCGCTATTGACATTGGGTGTCAGATGTTACAGTTTGACAAATTGTCTACAGGAATGGTTCTTCTAAATATGTACATCAATTCCATACGTCACTCAACTGTATACCGGAGTCTATTCAGCCACATCCTCTCCCTCAATTACGGCCTCTCCATCTTCCGAGAATTTGACGTTTTGCTTTACAGCGAGACAACGGTGTTTCAACCCTGCTATCCAAGCCCTGCAAAGAATGAAATGTACTCACATAGTGTGAAGAAGACTTTCCTATGTACTTGGTATGGTCTACGGGAGTGGTATTGTCACGCTCCAGGACGAAGGTCATAGAAAAACAAAAGGACATACATCCATAGGCGACGAGCTCCCCATCAGGGTTCGTAAAATCAGTCCGGGTATATGCAAGCGATTTTCCTGTTCCAAAGAATCTTTTTCAGATACGCAAGATTTTCAGATACGGAACACTTACCCATTCCAGTCAACATTGACTTGGCATAGATCACATCCCCTACTCTTCCTCCGGGACGAACGAAGGAAGTGCCAATGTCGGTGGACACACCTGTCATAAAGTGTCCTTTTGTAGCGACAGCCAGGGACCCAAGGGTATCTGTGAGGGAAAGGATGAGGCCGCCGTGCACTATGATGAATAATATGTCAACTAATCCGTAGTTGGACCATCAAAATGGAATGCAAGCAGGAGATCACCTGTCTGGCCATGCATTCTCCGACGTTAGAACATCAACTATTCAATGTGGGCAGAACGACACGCACTCCAACGCGGTTGGCTATCACATAGGGCTCGAGAGTCAGATTTTATCGAGAATGAGATAGTGCCTACTATTGTATTTCTCCACCTTGAGAGAGGCTTCGACTACTCCAGGGGTCGCTTTATGGATAACAAGCTGGATGAGGTATTTATCAACCGGTTGGACATTGCTTCACCATCATGGATAGCCTACGTTAGGAAAGCAGCGCGCGTCGTGGCCTGATCCGCGAGAGAGGATCAGTATAAATCTATGTCCTCTCAACCTCGGCCGTCAATACCTTCGTTCTCGAGGAAAGAACGCCAAACCTATGGACGAGAATGAGCTACCACGGTGTCTTTTCACAAATGTCAAATGCGCCCACTCTGTAAGTAAAACGACGACACGCTGCCATATGGATGTTTCTCTCGGAGAAAGATTAAGGTCAAAGACAGGCAAAGACGCGTCCGGGTATAACGCTGGTGGTGGCAAGAGCAGTTGAAGAGCAGTATGACGCGCTCGGGGAGAAGAGGCTTGGCGGTGTGGAAATAAGCGGCCTCACGGATCGGAAAAGAAAGTAACCGGCGACGGGCAACTAGTCCTTGTCAAGTGACCATCATGCACCCATGGGTCCGCCCATGCCCGCCAAAGGCTAATGCCTCAGTTCCAACTACAAATATATCCATGTGTCCAGTCAGAGCATCTCACAAACCCTGACATTCTTGAGAATCCCTACTACCATTATGCGTATTGAAGAAGGATTTCAACAGGTGAGAGTGTCCTCAATTCATCTCGCTAATGGTGCTCTCATGTTCAACCTCACATTAGACTCCATTCTCTGAGGAGAATCCCTATACCACTGACCCTGTGCTCCCATCTTTATTAAAACGGATTTTCCCTCAAAAGTGCGCTAGTGTTTCAATGAACAATGGCTTGAATTAATGTCTGTAGTGCATTCGCAGAGATCGAACCGGACCTAGTTAGTTTAGGAAGAGAGGTCATTACCAGTAAGTTATACGGTTCATATTCTCCCACCCCTGGATTCACCAAGCCCTTGGGCAGCTATCCGTACCCTCGGAGATGGAAACCGCGTAACTCCTCCTCAGCTCATCCAGTACGACCAGTGGGGTCGTAGAGTAGATGTCCTGCAGACAAGCGAAAGCTGGCGTGACCTCAAGGCCTTCGCTCAGAAGGAGGGCCTCCCCGGAATATTCTACGAACGCAAGTACAAGGAACTCAGCCGCGTATACGGGTTCGCGAAGGTTGTCCTTATGGTCGGGGATACGCATGTGGTTGGTCCACACGCGTTTATAGACTTCATTCCTGTTGACAATTTGACGAACTGATAGATATTTTGCCCTCTGAGCATGACTGATGGGACAGCGCGCGTCATTGAACTGATCGGTACACCTGAGATGAAGAAGGAAATACTTCCCCGTCTCATTAGGTATGCGCAGATGTTCGTCCTACCCATAAAGCTATAGCTAAATCATTACTCCAGCCGCGATCCTTTATATGCCTTTACTTCTGGCCAATGGATGACAGAAGTAAGCTCCAATGTCATCTTGAAATTATATCCCATCATTTACACCTCGTTAGCGTCCAGGAGGATCTGACGTTTCTCAGACAGAGACCGTTGCTGTGTCCACAGGCAAACAAAATCATTTCGGCCCTCAGTATAATCTTAACGGCTTCAAATGGTTCTCCAGTGCCACGGATAGCGATATTTCCGTCGCCCTTGCACGCACCGGGACTGTACAGGACGGCTCGCGAGGTCTATCGCTCTTTCTAGTCCCTCTGCGTCTGCCTCTCTTGCGGGCTCCTTCAGATCCTGTCCCAACTTCTACTAGCAACGGTATATTCGTGCATAGACTCAAGAACAAAGTTGGAACCCATGCGCTGCCGACAGCAGAGCTCTCGCTCGAGTCAACCGAAGGATATCTGATCGGATCTGTCAACCAGGGAGTGAAGAACATAACTCCCGTACTGAACATTACCCGTCTTTGGTCGTCAATTACATCCATAGGCAACCTCCGGAAGTGCCTCGCTATCGCTACGTCGTACGCCAATGTCCGCACTGTCCAGCGTGGTCAAGTGCTTCTAAAGGACGCTCCGATCCATGTTTCCCAGCTGGCATCGATTAATCTGCTCTATCGAGCCCTAACACACATGACGTTTGGAGTCATTGGCTTGCTTGGTAAGTCCGAGTGTGGGGTGGCGACGCCCGACGAGCTGCGGAGGTTGCGGATGCTCACGCCGGTGGCAAAGGCGTTCGCGGCGGAAAAGGCATCTACGGGGATGGAGGAAGCGATGACTGCTCTTGGAGGCGCTGGGTATATGGAAGAGAATGGCATTGGACGGTCAATCAGAGATGCGCTGGTTGAGAAGTACGTATCGCGCTGTGCTCTTTCTTGTATCTGCGGCTCATTGGCATATATTTTCTAGGATATGGGAAGGGACGACCACTGTGCTTGCATTGGATCTTCAAAGGGCCGCCCAAGACCCTGCTTCCATGAATGCTTTCATCTCAGTACGTGTTTGATTACGTGGTCTCAGCTGTCATACTAACAGGATATGCAGTGGGCCAAGAAAGCCATTGAATCCTGCCCTTCAGTTCTGCGGCCAAACCTTAACAATACGCTGAACATACTGAGGCAGGCTCTGGATGTACTCGCGACATCTTATAATGCGCCTATATCTCCGCTCGTTCCCAGGCCCGCTCTTCTGCTGGTAGGGTTCGTCGCCTCCAGCACATCCCTATTGGAGCATGCTGTATGGGCAGTTACTACAGGCGAGCCTGGCAGTGATGTCGACGTGGAGGTGTTCAGGAGATGGGTGGTTGAAGGTGGCATGACTTCTGCGATTGCTGATGTGAAGTTAGCCAAAAGCAGTACCGAGGAGCGGGTAGACGTGAACTCCAGGATAGTCTTTGGATTCTCGAAACCAAAAGCGAAGATGTAACTCCCGATAGCACGATCCTTTCATGATATTACAATTGGATAAATCACCGCAACTCCTACAATACTCCTGTCCGGACTAGGATCATCGAACTCATGGGGAATAGGGCACGATGTGACAACTAGTAGCCGTGTTAGTTTTTCAAGGGAAGAGAAGGATCAGCATGCCTACCCTAGCATTCCACGCCCGCCCCATCCTTTTCGTGGTGTCAGGGTGAAGTATAACGTCTGGTCTCCACGAAGCGTTCTAATTATAATGTGACGCTAATAGAGGCCAACCCATTCAGCGTAAGGAAATGCACAGTAAGAAATTTCAGACATACATCCTCGTTCTCCGCGACTACATCTGCTAAAGGCTGGAGGGAGGTTGATGTAAAGGATTCGCTGCTTAACCGGCCGAACTTTACGATGAGATCGTCACGTTGCAAGCCCTAAGAGAAACCAATGCTTAGTACGGAGATCTTTTAGGACATCTGCAGAGACGTACAGCTTCAGAAGCCGGGCTGCCTGGTGATACTCCATCAACCTTCGCGAAAGCTTTCAAGTTAGAGGGCGTCTCCGGAGTACTTGCAGATGCTGATAATGATTCAGCCTGCTGTGCAGCCAAAGTCGGCGCATGTATATCCTCTAGAGCCTCCGAGATCGCATTCATAGTAACTTTCAAGTCATTTCTCAGCTCAATAATCCGTACTCTTGCTCCCCGAACGGCATAGATATCCACATCTGCACGGGGAAAGCCTTCCGAGTCCACTAGTGGGGTTTGCATATTGCAGCCATTTGCAGTGAGTATAGAGGCTTGCGCATTGATTTCTGCCTCAATAGCGTCTTTGCGAGACATAAGAGCACGAGCTTGTTCCATTGGGCTGTCAGGAGATGGAAGAGTCATTCCCATAGTTTGCGGTAGTTTCTTGCAAGGTATTCGTCTAGACGCGAAGACGTAATCTAGATCGAGATCATGCGTATTTGTCCTATGCCAAACAACGCGTGACGCGATCTGAGCCCGAGCAGCGACTCCACAGCTTGTTCAATTCAACCTCTTCATTTTCCATCCGAGTCCATAGAACCTCGACTATCCAGGTTCTAACATACTTCCGGAAATAGATAACAACAAGATTCAATCCACGCCTATCTAACTCTTCGTCAATATTGGGTATCTTCTCGTCCATATAACTTGTACTAACTCGGATAAACTTTAGTATTTAGGATGGACTGAAGCTGTCAAGTCGCATAGTACAGCATTGCTAAATTCAAGGCATGTGTATTGCCAACATTATATTTCTTCGATGTTATAAATACATGATCTGATTTGGACTTCTCGTTTTTGCTGTCCCAGGATCATGCAATTACTTTCCCGTTCTGAATCTCAGACGAATCCAAAAGTCGGATGGCTTCGTGAGCTGCCTTGATGCCACTTCCGATCATGGCACCAAAGGTAGGACCCATACGGTTAGAGCCATCGTGTTCCGAAAGCTCCATACCTGACCAATAACACTATCAGAGAATTTTCAGCACTATATTTTTCCAAAAGGCTGACCTGTCATGATGAGACCGGGGGCAACTTCACGAGTCCCATTAACGATGGCGGGCTCCGCGCGGTTCATATCCAGACCACGCATGTTTCCCAGCTCTTTAAGGAGGCCGGCACTGACGAGACGCTTCGCGGAGAACGCACCCATGGGTCCATCGTGTCCAGTGGCTGAAATAATCACCGGTGCAGTGATTGTGTTGGGGTCCATACACGACTGGGTGTCGTGGTTAAGAGCCACAAGAGTCCAGTTGGTCACAACACCGGCTACTCGTTGCTTCCCTTGGAAGTCCTCGTGGATGATGAGGTCCTCAACAGCGGTAGCGTTCATCAGAACAACATTAGGCATCGCGAGGACACGGGACAGCAATGTGGATGTAAACAGGGCGGCATGTTTGACGACGACGAAGGGACCTTCGTCCTCATAGTCGACACCCAGCTCGCGCAAAAAGCGATCCGCGGGCTTTCGAATGACCTTTCAATTCAATAGGTAAGTATGCGTTGTCAACTAATCAGTGTGGCTACTTGCCATTGGCGTCATCAGCTGTCCACCGAGCCATGCACCTCCGCCAGGCGCAACATTGGCTTCAACGATGGTGATCTTCAACTAGATATTTTAACTTGTTAAACTTTTTCCCTTATTACTTTTAATCAATTAACAAACATCTGGACGGGTGTTCGCGAGGTGATAGGCGCAGGATAATCCTGCACTTCCTGCTCCGACGATGACAACGTCGGAAACTGCTCTCTCGTACATGGTGTTGAAGTATCTGAGCCATCGTTAACGACGACTCGAATCATGCAACATGACTGTTAACGCACCTTTTGATCATGGCTCGGGAGACTTGTGCCTCCTCGATGGGTGCAAACCGGTAGTTACCTTCATAGTTCTCATTAATATCGTATTTCTGACCATTGGAGGGAGTAACAGTAGGACTATTCAACGTCTGAGCGGGGGCCATTTTTATGCTTCGTGCTCATTCTTTCAAGCGCACTTAGGCCCGTATTTATGCGTGAGCTCCCGGACAAAAAGAATAATTCGTTCGTGATAGGCTCCTCAGCACATGGTCAAACGGCGCATAGATAATGCACGATCCGCCGCATCCGCTCTTCATACTCCCATCACCAGGGTGTATCAGCGTGCTTTTGGTAGGATGAGAACGAGTCAGAGTATTCTTGAACTTCTAACCTCTTCGAACGTGCCGTTGGAATCACCAAGCAAAGCCAAGCAACTTCTCTAAGAGTTTCTACCATATGGAAGCAGGAGCTGTGGTATTTTTAGCTTCTCCACTCAGCTTCCACTCCCTTATCGTATCGTTCAGTCTATTGGCACATTGTCAGAAGGCGCGCGAAGTCCGGGAGAGCAGGCTGAGGCGCTGAAATATAATTTCATGCCATTCTGAACGGCGGCTTCTGCTTCGTTGGTGCGGTTTGGATAAAACTGGAGCACGAGTCGGACATCCATTGCCTCGGACCCTATTCTTTCCAACTGCCGGGTAACTGGTTATATGGAGGTCACTGATGCTATTCCAATAGGCCCCGACGGATCTTACAAAGTGTGTACACGGGCAAGAATAGAGCATGGTTTTCTTCGACGAAGTATGGAAATATGAAGTCAAGATCCACAGATAAATATTGCTTGCACTTCGACCATGTCCTAGAAAAATATAAACAGAAAAAGTAACTCGATAGCTGCCAATAAGCACGGTTCCAGATTCCAAATACAAAGTAGAGAGTATGTTCCCGAGACCTTCGGTGAAAGCTATAGGGGATATGCCTGCCTTTCTCCGCAATGAACAGCCGGTCCGCAGACTGGGAAAGATGGAAGATCATACGCGACTTTAACAGTATTTCTAAATGTAGACATGTAAGCTATAACTAGGCTTATGTGAATCTAATCTGTCCATGATTATTTGGCTAGAAATTTGGAAAATAACTCTCTGGAGTCTCGCTATATGTACGGTGACTCAGAAAGACAGGCTTTTGAAAACCAAGGTATCCTGAGAGTCGTATACGCGCGAATTTATCATGTTGAGAGCACTCTTCTAGAACAAGCGGTGGCCTGAGCGAATATCACCGATCCGTAATGCAGCTATAGCTCCATCCGATTACGACCGTAAGGGTCGCCACGACCAAAGCCAACGCTACTGAATTATCAGAATTATGTAGCCAATAAATGATAAATTACCGATATCAGTGCATTGAATGTAATTAGGGAGTTCTGAAAGAGCAGAGTGTGCTGCTACCTGCCATACGAATTGGCAAGCACGACAGTTTGCTGAAAGCCGTAATACATAGATTTATACAGAGGTCTTCATCTTGAAGTCATCCTCTTGTTCCGCCTTACTTTCATCATGAGTTCGCTCATCGAAGCGTACCTGTGAAGTCCCAGTTACATTTTGCGCTAAAGAACGGAGAAAGGATTGACTTACGTCGATCTCCCGAATGGTTTCTACATGTGTTTGAACTTGAATATTAGTGCCGGGGTATGTCTTCATTTCCACGTTCTCACGCTACGACAAATCGAGTCAAAATATGCGATGAAACCAAGCATCAGCACAAACCCTTCGGCTAGTAGAGTCCTCTCCTCTGGAGCTGTTATGGCGAATAGAGTGACGGGCATTCAGGGTCCACATCATGGAGAATGCATACAGCTTGGGCAGGATCAGAGTGCAAGCCGTCGAGAAGAGCTTACCCTCCCCCTCTGGCCTGATTTGAATAAGGACTAGTGTAAGATTGAGTAAGGCGCTGTCGTTGAGAATGAGCCTCCAGAACAGGTTAGGAAGCTAAGGTGCCTCACCAAACAGAAGCAGGAGCTGCACTTTGAATCGTAAGACGTGTGAGGGCACTGATAATACCGTTGGTTCTGCATATTTATGGAGTCAGAAGAAACAAAAAATGACTGTTTATGGGAATGCTGACTGGGGTAGTACATCCTTCCTCGTTTTCAGAAGGAAGTATGCAGTGAAGGTTGTGATTAACAAGTCGCCAGCTTTCAAGTAAAATAATATCAGTAAAGTTGCAAGAAAAAGGGCAAGGGCAAACCCCACCGAACACCAAGCCAATATGGCATGCATCTGTTCACCGTGTTAATTCAGGGGACGACGAGAAATGACTATGGGCGAACGTACTCCAGGTGCCAATGAGGGGTCCAAATTTGACAGGATCCTCGATGAGGTGTGTGACGGAAAGGTTGGTCTGCGTAGCAATGAAATAAGTCAAATAAGCCGCGAAGGAGAGACAGAGCATGCACTTACAGCAATACATGCTGCCACGTATGAAGTTAAGAGCACGACTATGATAGGTCCGAGTACAATCCAATTCCCCTTTGAAACGGCAAGAAGTCGACGACAGAGATAAACTTGCACGTAAGCCCCGATAGAGGCGGCCTATGTACACGGGGAAGAGGATGAGAAAACAATGCAATACGCTAAAAGTAGCTCTGGTGGTCACTGAGCCGGACGCACCATTATAGCATTAGACTGGTACCACCAAGCGGTATACCCAATGGTCAGGACGCCCTGCAAGTCTGTGAAATGCTTGACGAATATCAACCAGACGGCTGCGCTGTGGTATGCTAGGCATTAGATAATTTTAGGACGAGCATGGATAATAGGGAAGGCCTACAAGCAGTGTATAGATTTTAGACCGGTGATTAGCATCAGGAACATGACCTCCATGCGCATAGACAGCTTGTCACTCCAGTGCCATTCAATGTAATGCGCGAGCTGAAGACGGGGAACCAATTTTTTTAGTCCAATAATCACTCGCCTTCTAGAGGAGATAGGACCCACCTGGCAAAACAGCACCCCTTGCAACAGAATGTCTCCGAATGCGCCAATGATCTACGACAACCACCCTTTAGCAACGCGCCAGTGCACCTGAAGTAAAAATAGGAAAGAACACTACCTACCCATGGTGAAAGCTGATAGTAAACTTCCTGCATTTCCGAGCTGGACAAGGACATTGCGAAAGATGCGGTCCAACCCAAGAACGCGTGCTACGTGAGTGTCGTTTTCTTTTATATGGACCAGGCTCTTGGAAATTCGCATTCACGGGGAAGGGCTGAGACAGGGGAGCGCGGGGGGAGGAACCCAAGGGAGGGGCCATTATCGCTTTTTTTTTTTTACAAATCCCCATTGCCAAGATGAGGAGGAGGTCTATTTTGCCGGCGCCGTCCCAGGTCCCATGTATGTACCAAGGGCAGCCGAGGCCCGGCATACTAAATACACAGCGTAGAATCAGTGAAATCGTTTAATTTACGCCTTCGGGCACCGAGTGGCGGAGTCTAGGTCTGACTCTGACCGTTTGTGCCGGGTTCGGAGGCCTGAGCGCATATTCCCGGGGCATTCGGAGCGCATGTCGGCGCCCTTTTCTGGAAAGGCGCGCCAAGACGATAAGCAGGACAAGCGTACATCGGGATGCGAAAAACCATATTAGGGTAAAAAGACGATCGAGAAATCGGGGTAAATTAAAATATCTGATGATGCGCGACTCCGGAGTTCGGTCCTCGGAGGATGCTTATTAATTGAACCGTCGCACCTTTAGATAATTTATGGATTTGCCGTCTGGACTTGCGTTGAGAAGGTCATCCTGTGCCCATAATGAAAGAACGGAGAAAGAAAAGACCTGTATTTGCTCAACTGGTTAGTCTTCCCGGAGCGAATGTCAACATTTTTATTTCAAACCTTCAATACCCCTCAGGGTATGCCATATCCAATTTCCGGGGTGTCCACTATCCTATGCGCTTGGAAGGAGGGTCTCGACGTCAAACGGACACCTCCTTTTTCTTCTCCTTCTTGGCCCGCGAGGTTCAGGGGATACACCGAGATTCCAGTCTAAAGGAGCAGTAGACTATGGTAAGTACACGCATTTACAAAGAACAAGGAAAAAAACCCAGCTATGGTTCGTTCATGTCCATTTCGAGGTCTTATCCTGCTGCCCTACGAGTCCCGAGGATTCCTTCTCCGGGGTGCGCGATGTTCGGGGGATGTATCGACATTCAATATCAATAGTCAATATTCAAAGCCCAGAGCCCAGGCGACTTTAGCGAGTTCACACGTCTATAAAGAAGAGGAAAAATTTGCTACATATATCTCGGCCATATTCAATGTCCTTAATTATTTGGAAATTGGAGGTTCTAGGAGATACTATGGAGGATCCTAGAGGCCCGCCTCCCCAGAGCAGAGCACCCTATACGTGCCTTGATCACGACCGTGGGGGAGACGATTTTTTTGCGTGGCGTTGTCTAAAGGGCACCGAGCAAGTGATACCTAGGGGGACTGATCCTGGGACCTGCTGGGTGCTTCAGGCCGCGCCCGGTGTTGCAAAGTAATGTTTATTACTTATCAATATTCTCAGGGTCCTAGGATAGTAGGAGCTTAGCACTGGATGAGGGTGAAGAGAGAAGAGCAGACCTGGGTGGAGAGGATGAAGGACAACAGCTTGCCTGCGTCGATCCAGTCTACTTTGCTTAGCATTCGGAGGACGGAGAGGGTGTAGAAGCTGCAGCAGACGTGTGGGAGGAACGAGATATAACCATCGAAAGGGGTTGAAGGGGGAGGAGGGGAAGATGTAAGCGTGGAGGAAGGAGGGGATGCAGAGAGGGAGAGACGCAGTAAGTGCAACATTACACGACACTTTAAGCTGGGCTCGACGTTGCAAAATAATATTTATTCTTCGTCATAGTAAGTACACGAATAACGGAATATGGAAGAAAGAGCGAAAGAGAAAAGGTTACGCGCTGCGCCGGGGGAGCGCCTTCCATGCTTTGCGCAGCCCGCGCTTCTCGATGAGGTCGGCAGGCATGCAGTACACTGGATCGAGGTCTGCGAGGTTGGGGTAGCCGAGGATGGAAAGGCCTGGGGGTGGAGATGAGTTAGGATGTGCGTCTGGGAAGGGGATTACGCACCGGCGACGCCGAAGTGGGTGTGAAAGACGTCCACCATGTTCCCTGGGCGGTCCGCGATGCCGCCGTTCTCCGGATCCTAGGGGCGGCGGATGGTTAGTACTGTTTGAGAATGAAGAGAGGGAAGAGAGAAGAACCTGGGCGGAGAGGATGAAGGACGAGAGTTTGTCTGCGTCGATCCAGCCTACCTTGTTGAGTATTGAGAGGGAGGAGAGGACCCAGAAGCTGTAGCACACCTATATGAGAACGATTTAAGACATAAGCATGAGGGCGACGAGACATGGAGGGAGACGCACGTCTTCGAGCTTCTCTGGCCGGCCGTTGAGCCCGCCATTAGGCAGCTGCCGCTCGCTGAGCCACCACGCAAGTGTTTCCACATCAACCTTATCCAGCTGGTCAAGAATCGCCAGCGCCGCCACGCACACGAACACTGCGCCGCAGCACAAAATAAGATATCACCCGTGAGACACAGGAAGGAGACCACGCATACCCTGTGCAGAATGGCTCTCCGCCCCGACGCAACTCCCGAACCCACCGTCGTAGTTCCTGCAGCGCACGATGTAGTCGACGGTCTTTTCGATGTCTAGCGCGTGCAGGTGGCCGAGGAGGGAGAGGGCGTTGACAGAGCAGTAGAGAAAGCGCGTATCGATTTCGCCGAAGGAGTCGCCGGCGAAGACGCCGGAGGGCTGTTGGAGGGAGAGGATGACTGGGGGATGGCTGTGAGTTTTTAGTGAGGTGAAGGGGGAAAGGACGTACATTTGACGACGCGCGGGACGTCGACGCGGTCGAGGGCGTCCTGCATTATGAGGATCTGGATCGCGCTCAGCGTGGAGAGGATGTGTGCATCGTGGTCGGGGTGGGCGCCGAAGGCACCTGGGGCCATGGTGAGTACAGGGAAAGTAATCAGGAGAGACATGGCAAACCTGCCTCGTCGTCCCAGCAGCTCATGACAAACTCGACCATCTCGTCTCTGTTCAGAGCGTCTTGATGTCCCATGATGGTGAGGGCAGTGAGGCCCCAGTAGACGGCGTTCATGCGAAGATGCGCTGAAAGGTGGTATGCGAGGACATCGGTGCTGGCGCCGAGGTTCTTGATGTACGCGACATGGAGGGGGACGAGGAGGGAGGCCATGGTGGTTAGGGCCAGGTGCGCGTCGTCCCAGTTTGGATGGACCGGCGGCGAGAACGCGCACGTGGCGGGCACGGATCGATGCGTCGGCGAGCCGACTCGGCTTACCCCACCTCGCAGCTCTCCACGTTTCCCTCCAGTGCTCTGCTCCCCTCGACGCGTCGGCCAATGCCCACGCACCTCAGTGTCCCCAGCGCGTCCGGTGCGCCCACCTCCGTCTTCTCCTCCGCGTCTACCCTTGTCGACTCCGTTTCTAACCATGATGACCCATTCCCTCCCGAGTTTGACGCCATGGACCCCGCCGACCAGGTATGCTTCACCCGTCTCCATCTTACCCCACGCTGACCTCTTCCCCGCAGCTAGAGGCCCTCAAGGCGCAGCTTGCAGTGGAAATCCGCATCAAGGAAGGCGCAGAGACCCTGCTTGGCATGCCGCTCGCTGTCAGTCCACCCACCATCCCACTCGCTCTCTTATCATAACCCCCTTGCTTGTGTGCACAGAACACCGCGCGCCAAAAGGTCGAGTCCGAGCTCGAGATGGCCCGCACCAAAATCAGCGCCATCACCGTGCGCATCGAACTACGTGAGTCGTGTGCCTCATCTACTTCTGCGACTGCGCACCAACGGTGCGAATACAAGAGATTGCGCGAATGCGCACCCCGCTGGCGAACGGGAGCGCCAATGGCGGTGTTAGTGGTGGTAGACGAAAGGGGCCTCCGGGGGCCCTTTCTCCGCGGACAACGAAGGATAGCGACGACCGAGGTGAGCGCGCTATTGCGTAATTGCTTCAATCTCTAACAGACCCACGCGTGCCAGGCGGGGACGACCTCCGCACCGTGCTGAATAGCGCCATCGGATGCATCAAGGAGCTCACCGCCCTCGCGCGTCCACCCCCCACGCCGCTCTCCTCCACCTCCCCCGCCTCCAGCGCCTCTGCCTCCACCTCTGCCTCCTCTCCCGCCGTGGTCCAGCACCCAAGCGCCGCAGACACCGACCGCCACCGCATTGACACCATGACTCAGCTTATCGGCATCCTCCAACGCAACCTGCGCGTGCGGTACGAGCTGCACATCGGGGACGTCCTCCAAGCGTAAGCGCCTGCCTCCCCATGTCACTGTGTCCGTAGGCTGATGTGTGGTGGGGTGTTGCGTGCAGTGTAATCCCAGGGCTAGCAGACCACTGCTCTAAGCAGTCCCGCGCAGCAGCGTACCGGCTCATCCGGCACGCGCTCGTCGACACCGAGTCCGTCGCGCGCCTAGGGCAGGCCGTGGACTGGTACATGGTCAAGTACGCCTTTCTCCCTTCCCTTTTCGCTCACCCCCCTTCCCATTTACTCATTCTCCTTTCTCCCCGCTCGTAGGTCTCTGAGCCGGGACAACAAGCACGCTGTTGAAAAAGAGCAAGTGATCAAGCTCATCCGCACCATGGTCGAGATCGGCACCGCGCGCCCCGCAACGGCGGGCGGCACCGCGCACGTCCCGCTCTCCGAGGCCGTCATGCGCGCCGTTATTGCTATCGCGGAGCACGCAGAGGACCCGTTTAGGCCCATTTGTATACAGACGCTGTCGGAGATCCGTACGTACTTTTCTCCCTTTACTGTC
>JASFDE010000058.1:0-75954 GCA_036937135.1 Nidula niveotomentosa
AGACAGGAAAAATATTTCGTTGTTCAACGGGTATCGCTAATGCAACCCGCGTGCATTTTCAGAACTCGCCACTGTATGTACTGTGTAGCAAATGTCCACATCCTTGCCTTTTCAACATATATTTCGTCGCACTGGAATGAATGCATCCGGTTTTGTCCTCCGAGTTTGGATGCCTTCCAAACTTTGTCTTAGGTAAGCTTCCTCATTCAACAAGTATCGATAATCCTAGGACCACCGAGGAGCGTCGAAGCAGATAACCCATGGCAACTCGTGGCTAACCGCCGCAACGATGAACGGCCGTTTGAGGGCCGACGGAACTTACAGAATCTCCCTTTCCTGAACACGTTGTTGACCAATGTAGTGACGTCCAAACAAGCTGTGGACGGTGTTCCGTCAGATCTCGATCTTTCCACGAGCTTTTTGTCGAGTACAATTTCTCGCACCAACTCCCACAAGATTCAAAGGTTTCAAAACACCAGACATCCGAATATTGAGGTATTTTCACTAAAATTTCACTTGACTTGAGAGTGGGGCAACGGCTTCCATTGCGGCGAGGAAGCAGCACGCTCGGGCCGGTCGCCGTAGACGGTGGACAAACATCGTGTTTGGATCGAATGCTATTAGTCAATATTACATGTTACTAATAGTAGTATGGACCACCGTGACTTCCCTAGAATGTTCACTCGGAATGTTAACTTTAGGCTCCATCAGCGCCCTTACTGCACCCACTTGTGCTTAAAATACTCGAGTCCCTAATTCTAGCCAATTTTTGGTCAACCCGAGTGCTTTCGACACGTATTTGATTCTTCATTTATGGCCCATATGCTATCTTCCAGACATATTGGACTGATTGCTATCCTTTTGATAAAAACGGTATCTGCCTTCAGCTCATTTCAAGACAATAAGTTTCCGACCCAATGAATTCGTGAATCCAGACGCATACTTATCTGCACCCGTCCACGAACTCGTAGATATCTGCTGTCCAGGCGGCTTGTCAGGATCCGGCGCTCAATGTACTCGGTCATGGGATTGCATGTGCATTCGTGCGAACTGTAGAGTGGTGAGTATATAACAGCAGCTTATTTGAGGGACACACTCTTATCCACTCCCATCTATCAATTCGTCCCACGCAAAGATGGCCGATAGCGACTCGAATATCTATGACATTATCTTTGCCGGAGGTGAGACGCATGGCCACATGATTCGTTATATGGCTAATTAACACTTCTTCCATACTAGGTGGGGCTGCTGCTTGCGTGACCGCTGGTCGTCTTGCGAGGGCTGATCCTTCCATGAGAATACTGGTAAGAGCTTATTTGGCGCTTTTTTTTATGTATTTCTTAATTTGTGCGATACAAAGATACTTGAAGCTGGGCCCGATACCTACGAACTTCAGGAGCACATCCAACCAGGGCGCTTCTTTAAACAGTTAACCCTTCCCGCCGAAACATTTACGCTTCACATCGCGGAGCCAAGTAAATCTGTTGCTGATCGCTCACTAATTGTTCCATCGGGAAGATGCTTAGGTGGAGGCTCCAGTGTAAACTGTGCTACTCTTTCTCGAATCCAGCTTTACCGAGGACTGACGAGATGATAGTTATGGTTTATACACGCGCAGCAGCGTCTGATTATGATCATTGGGAAACTATGTACGGCAACAAGGGCTGGGGTTCAAAGCATATAATTCCACTACTGAGAAAGGTGGCTTCATATTTAATTATCGCAACCGCTGTCTCATTAATTGCCATAGGCTGAAACATATCAAGGCCCAGATGTCGGTACAGAAGCAGTTCATGGAACCTCTGGCCCAATCAAGGTTTCATTTGTCACTAACGAAAGTAATGTGTCAAAGCAATTCCTGGATGTAGCCCATAAGTATGATAAGGATAGAGACTCCACTGTCGATCTTAATGGATTCTTCGAATCGAGTTGCAATAAATACGGCGTGAGCTACCATGCTGTCTTCCTTTCGTTGTTTCTGACACGATAAACCTATAGAAATGGGCCAGGTGAGCATTGCTCTACAAGCTACACACATAGTGTCTCCGAGTCGATAACATGATGGAAATTTAGATATATTGATAAAGATACAGGAAGGCGATCTGACACACCACACAATTATATTTATAATCAACGCGACAACAAGAATCTCCATGTTCTCGTTAGGCAGCGTGTGGTCCGCGTGATCTTCGAGTGCGTAAATTGACAAACCATTCAAGATGTTACACGTTTTTATGTTCGACAAAGAGGAAACCGTGCCGTTGGAGTCGAGTATGTCAGCGACGAGGCTGGACGCCGTTATAGCGGAGTAACGCATAAACCTGTAACTGCTCGGGCATCTCGTTTGGTGGTACTTTCAGCTGGTGCATTTGGTTCCCCTTGTATTTTAGAAAGGTGAGTTTGGCTCTTATTTTGCAGCTCTTTTGTTTGTTATCATATGAAGGTCTGGGATCGGAGGCGCGGATGTATTAAAGCGCAATGATATTGAGCAACTGGTCGATCTTCCTGGAGTCGGAGAACATTATATGGGTATGACTATTTATTGCTAATTTTCTGGCGCAGTGTTAACACATCTATATGTCGTAGATCACAACCTCATCTTCTCTCCGTATCTTGCGGGCGAAGATGCAGAAACCATGGATATTATTTTCCGAGGATCGAACGATGAGCTGGAACGTGAGTATTGAGTCGTCAACTGAAAAGATTGCAGCCATTCTGAACTTTTTTCTTTAGCGCACCTCAAGGAATGGGTTACGAGTGGAACGGGTTTATTGTCCCACAAGTATATTTCTTCTTGTTTATGTCTAACGATTATAACAGATAGAATATTACAGCGCTATGGATTCTGGCATAAAGCTCAGGCCAACAGCCAAAGAACTCGAAGAACTAGGTCCAGAATTTCAGAACAGGTGGAATACTTTCTTCGCAAATGCTCCCGATAAGACTGTCATGCTAATGGCCTCTTACACTGGGTAAGGTTCATAATTCATTTTAGTAACTAGGCATTAATTGTTCCAAAGCTATGTTGGTTTGAACCCGGATGCACCGCGTCGCAAGTACTTCAATGTCACATATTACACGGTGAGAGTGGTCTTCGGGATCATTTCCTTGAGCATTCTCATACTTTTTTTCAGGGATATCCTGTCGCTCTAGGGCATGTTCATATAAAAAATGGGCTCGATCCATACGGAGCGATTAGCTTCAAGACAGGATATCTAGAGAAGTAATATATATGTACTTGCGCAAATTGCCATATAAGCTGACTACGTTCTTAGCTTAGTGGATGTTCTTGTCTTGAGATGGGCCTAT
Source organism: Nidula niveotomentosa (assembly GCA_036937135.1). Lineage (NCBI taxonomy): Eukaryota > Fungi > Basidiomycota > Agaricomycetes > Agaricales > Nidulariaceae > Nidula > Nidula niveotomentosa. The sequence continues at coordinate 3,310 of JASFDE010000058.1, forward strand.
AAAAAAGGTCGCGAGTTGGCTCGACGCATGGGCGTATATCGTGGAGAATATGATTACGCTCATCCTAAATTCTCTGCCATGAGCCAGGCTGCAATTAAAGTCACGGATGGTCCCGTGGATATATCGGCTCCTGATATCTTATATACGCCTGAAGATGATGAAGCAATCGACGAGTTTCACCGTAAATCAGGTTAGCATATTTTCATTGTTGCTGTTTTCTATGGTCTCATAAATATTATAGTTGAGACCACTTGGCATTCCGTGAGTTTCTTGTTCGGCATTTTGGTGTTCACTAATTTTTCCAAGATTGGTACTTGCGCTATGAAACCTCGCGATCAAGGTGGAGTTGTTAATGAAAGGTTGAATGTATATGGCGTTTCCAATTTGAAGGTCGCAGGTGGGTGTTCAATGAATTATATATCTACTTTACGTTCTCATGCAATTTGATTCCCGTAGATTGCAGTATTTGTCCTGAAAACGTTGGCGCGAACACATATAACACAGCTTTAGCGATCGGAGAGAAGGCAGCAGTTATCATTGCAGAAGATCTGGGAATAAAAGGGGTGACAGCAGCTTGAGAATTCAGATTCACTTGTATTCCAGTTGAAATCTTCTTGCTATTCGTCGCTGTAAGATAATTATGGACTGAGATTAATAGTCAAAGGAAAATTCAAATACGTTGCTGAACTTTTACTTGAAATCTGTACCTATTCAGAAAATTTCTTTGAATGCTGAGAGAATAAGCATTAACTATTTTGCTGCTGGTAGCTGCTTGATCGAACTTACAACGCGACCGAAATGCGACGTGTGTATATTCAACGCGTGACGTCACGCAGGCGTGAATTTACGTGGGTGATCATCGGTAACTATTCTCCTTTGCTTGCTCTCACCATCATCGTCAACAACCTTGAGAACCTTTTCCCTTTCTCCCTACGCTCAAATCTTACTTGAAATTTCCAAGAATATTCACCATGTCGCTGTGGGTTGATCAGGTGGGTTGATTCGCGCTCTCTATGTTTTCCTACATCCATACTCACGAGCCACGCTGCCACAGTACCGACCAAGGACTCTGGACACGCTTCATTACCACAAAGGCCTATCAGAGAGGCTGAAGTCTTTGGTACATTCACACTGTCAAGTGAAGCTTTCAATATCGTCATTAACGCGCGTTATCTTCCACAGGCTGCGTCGGGTGATTTCCCACATATGCTCTTCTACGGTCCACCTGGCGCAGGGAAAAAGACGCGCATCACATGCACTTTACGACAGTTATTTGGGGCAGGTGTGGAGAAAGTGCGTGCTCGAGTTAGCTTGTTCGACAGCGCGATAAACGTTCGAGTTTTAGCTTAAAATTGACCAACGTGTGTTCCTCTCGCCGTCGAAGCGGAAGCTGGAGGTAAATTTGGTCCAGAGTAACTTCCACATCGAAATCACGCCGAGGTATGATGTTATAATTTCTAGACACTCCCCATAAAACTTACCTGGCTTTCTTTTCTGCCTTTTAGCGAAGCTGGGAACTATGACCGAGTGGTGATTCAGGAGCTCTTGAAGGAGATTGCGCAGACGCAACAGGTGGACCTGAACGCTAAGCAGAGGTTTAAAGGTATATATCATGTGCTTCACCGGCTCCTATTACCATTAACTGGGTATCTCGTACTGCAGTGGTGATCATCAATGAAGCGGATTCCCTATCGCGTGATGCTCAAGCTGCTCTCCGTAGGACAATGGAGAAATACATGTCCAACTTGCGGATCATCCTATGCGCCAATAGCACGAGTCGGCTTATCGCGCCCATCAAGAGTCGATGTCTCCTCATGCGCGTTGCTGCTCCGAATGAAGAGGAAGTTAGTTACGTTGTGTATTCCTTGACGATGTTACTAACTTTCGGGGTGGCAGATGCTTTCCGTACTCGATTTTGTTTCGAGAAGAGCTGGCTTCGATCTGCCCCCAGAAGCCAGTTTGAAGATAGTCGAGGACTCGGGTGGGAATCTTCGCAAAGCCATTCTTGTATTAGAGGCGCTGAAGATGCAATCGTCAGTGATGCCTTTCCTTGACGTGCACTCAACTACTCACTTGGAGTCTTGCCCTCCATAGACCAGATCTCACAGGCCCACTGACGATAGCAAAACCAGACTGGGAGACGTATTGCCACAAGGTCGCCGACCTCATTGTGAGTGAGCAATCTCCGGCTCGGGTAATGGAAGTACGAACGAAGTTCTACGAGCTGCTCAGCCACTGTATACCGCCGACGGTGATCCTCAAAGTAAGTAACATTTGTGATCCATATCAGCCTTAAGGCGATCCGTAGTCTGACCCACTGTACAGACAGTGGCAGAACGTGTCGTGGAACGTGTTGACGAAAGTTTGAAAGCGGATATCATGCACTGGGCAGCATTCTACGTGAGTGCAAGGTTTATTCCACTATCAGCTTACAGAAGACAGATGTCGATCATCTGCATCTGACAGGAGGCTCGGATGCGTATCGGTAGCAAGAAAGTGTATCACCTCGAGGCTTGGGTAGTGAAGGTTATGAGCTTGTACAAGGTAAGTTCTCCATCTATTGTAGGCCCAAGTTGCCCCTCTTGGGTAGTGGCCCTATTCCTGGAGCACGGCGAGGTCCCTGCTTCTCGAATCGGCAGAACAAGATGGGCTCAACAAGGGCGGACGGGGATCTTCAGCACTGATTGCGCATTTTTTTTCTTTGTAGCACTTCTTTTACGACATCGACATGACGGGCTTTGACTGAGGGGAGATCTTGCGGTGATTCCGTGGCCGTGTGGCTCTGTCTGTAACACATGGAATACCGTTTTATGTGCACTAAAAACATAGCTAATACTTATATGCAGACGGTTAGTTGTACTGTTTTGGCACGTCCCCGTGGCAGATCGACAGTTGGCGTTTTCGACAGCGTAGCGCTAAATAAACGCCGGAGAGGGGCGGCACCGCGCCACGTTGAGGGTCCTCAGACCAATGTCGCTCTCCCATTGGCGGGAATAGTCTATGTAGCCGATCCCTCGAAATTGCACCTGGATGCTTCTACTTCGACGCCTATGCGCTCTACGTCGATTGACGTGATACTGATACTGATACATGATTGGACCCGACGCTTCAGAGGAACGCGCCCATCTGCCCAAGTATATGGCCCGCCGCTCTTGGTTAGTGGCAACCAGTGCGCCATACCTCGTTTTCTTTGTTTCCATATGCGGACTTGCGCTTCTCCTAATTTCGTCCCGATTCTCAGATCGAGCAGCTAGAACGAATCTACGTCCGTCGTTCTTCGCGCCCTATGACTCGCAGGGACCGACGTCTTGAGTTGATCCTGTCATGCGCTTTCCATTCTCAAGTCAAATCAAATACAAAAGGATGACATTTCACGCCATCCAGCGACTGCTGGCATCTATCGCCCCCAGGTATAGTCTAATCTATGTTTAAGAGATTAGAGGGATAGATTTTGCACAAGATTGGGGTAAATATGTGTAGGTAGCAGAGATGAGATATCGAGGGTGATGACTGTGTGCTGTCACACTAGGGTTCGCCGCTGTTTCCTTACGAGGGCATTGCGACGCGGTATTCGTCTTCAACAGAAGCGAGAAAGTCGAGCAACTACAGGGTCAATAAACGGCGACCACAAGGGAATGTCGTCAGATTTTGACAAAACACAAAGTCGACTTTGGCATTAGTGGCTGAATTAACACGTCTGCGGATACGGAACTACGCACTACTTGATGTCGTTTGCTCCCGAGCTTCTTGCCTGGCTCAGTCTTGAGCCTGTCGCGAATGTGAATGAGCTTGTCGTGAAAGTGCTGGATCGCAGAGTGCTCCTGGTCGGGGTCGTCGGGCGGCGTGTGGAGGGCGCTAAAGGATAATGAAAAGAAGGTCTTACCGAAGGGGACGGAGAGAATGATCAGACGTAGGCGTACCGATTTGTAACGGTACTGTAGGCCGCGCAGCGCATGATACCTTGGGGAGTGAGTCGCGTAACGGGTCAAGACATGACAGTCCACGCAATCTCCACTGTGGCGGTGGAAAGGAAGGAAGACAAAGAAACTACTCACCAAAAGCACCAATGGCATCGAGGCGATCGGCATCCTGGACGCAATGGAGTTCCACGCATTCGTCGTGCCAGCGTGTCCACTTGCCTTGCGCTCTGAGCTTCTTCTCTGTACTCCAAGATACGTTGTCCACAATCTGGGTGACCGTGCGAGCGCGGCCATCTCGGATTAGGTTGACCCCATTTTCGGAGGCCATGGTCTGGAAGAAGGGCAAGAAGAAGGCATATGGATCGGCTGCCTGCTCTGCGGTCACGTACTTCTTGTCGAGAACATCGTGAAGAAGGGCGGCTGGGGAAGCGGTTTCTTTAGACGGGGGTCTCTTGAACGTTATCGAGATGGGGCAGATACATACCTAATTCCACCGTTAGCAGATCTGGCATTGGGGAAACGGCTCCGGCTAGGGAGAGAGCAGTCCTTCGGACGCGCTGAACTGCACGAGGCGCGTATGAAATCAGAAAAACACGTCTGTTAGGTCGCCGAGGGCGTACAGTTTGCTCACCGTGATGCCTATCATGAGAAGGATCGTATCTCGCCATAGTCTCTGTCATTATTTTTTCGGCTGCCTCGACGACAGCCTTCTCCCGGGGAGTGGGGTACATGGTGGTAGATGATTAAGTTTGCACATTGCCTGGTCGATGGAGGTCACGGTCGACGGCGAGCTGCCCTTTGCCGATCAGTTAAGCAGAGCCAGATTCGGCAGGAAGTTCCCACACCTGTTACGTATACCGATCGCGTCAGTCATTCTCCAGGTTCAACGTAGCGGGCGCTCCTCGTCGACACCCTGGTCCTCATAGACCACCATGTCATCGCGTCGCTCTCCTTCCTTTGGACTCCTCTTCCTTGTCACTCTTTTGCTATGCGTCGCTTGGGGCACCCGGGCCGTCACCGTTGCCGACGAGGTGGACTTAGATGGAAAGTCGGATAATGTTCTGCGAATCTTAGTGGGTCTAAGCGCCAAATAGCGCCGATATCTTTCTCGACGTTCTGTTCCGTACTTACCTATATACTGCGGTTACGCATCTAGGAAAGTGACATACAGAAATGCGAGCCTGTGCGGAAACTAAGCGCGCTTAAACATGCGCTCGAAGAGCAAGAATCTCCGATCATGCGCACCGTGTTCTCATGGCTCTTTCCATTCGGACCAGCTTGGAATTCGATCCTTGGTACATTCTACATCAGCTCGTACGTGAATTCACACTGGGATGCGTATTCACCTTCCAAAAAATCATTGAGAAAACGCCTACAGAGTCCCTAATTTTATCCTTGCGTTCATTCCTGCCCAAATCAATGGAGACACCCTGAATACCATGACCGCATTCGCCGTACGACCATCCAGTTCGACGGCTTCTTCACCTTCACTGACACTTTCTGTTTCACTTCTGTATTAGACGGGCGGCCTTTTGTCAGATGTCTTCCTCCACCTGGTCCCCCATGCCTTTATGGGCGAAAGTCAAGAGCCCGGTGTCCAATTCGTGATGGTCGAAGAGAAGCGCAACATCTTGATAGGGTAGGGTCCTGTTTACCGCTCTTTTCTCGGTCACTTTTTTCCAAAAAGCACAAGCGGGCACTCATGTCCTTGTCCACGTTCGCAGATTGGGCATATTCGTCGGATTTGCGGCGTTCTTCTTCATGGAGAAGACACTCCGTGTACTTGGTGGTGATGGTGAATCAGAAGGACACTCGCACTCGCACTCGCATGCACCTGTGGCAGTTAAGACTTCCGGAATCGACATCTCCGAGTCGCAGAATGGGCTGAGAGCGCGAACCTCCGAGAAATCGGACAGCAGCGCCAATTCAGCAGAGCCAGACGCTTCGAAATCCGCGAGTGGGCCGTCTAAACTTTCAGCATACCTTAATCTTTTTGGAGACTTCGTACACAATATGTATGTGCTTCTTTCTTTGCATCTTGGTTTTTACCTGACGGAGTATGTACCCTGGACAGTACAGATGGGCTCGCGTGCGTATACCTTCTACGGAGTTTATGCGTCTGCTCACTTGAATTGTGACATTCAGGATGGCCGCTTCGTTCTATGCCTCTCCCTTGATAGGTGCCACCACGACTCTTGCATGCTTTGCGCATGAAATACCGCACGAGATTGCCGACTATTCTATTCTGATACGGAGTGGGTTCACAAAGAAACAGGCAATGCAATCGCAGTTTTTGACCGCAGTGGGGGCCTTCGTGCGTTTTCCCTATATCCCCTCGCTTTCCTTTCCTCGCGCTGATTTTTTTTGCCTCGCCTCGCCTCATTACCATGCCGTATTTCTGTCATGACTCATGATGATCTCTTTCGTGATCCCTTGACGGACAACGTTCCTCACAACTTCCTAACTTCTATTTCCCAGGTTGGGTGAGTGATGGCCCTTGCGAATCCCTCGGCAAACGCCAACGACTAACTGACTTCTTTATGAACTTGCTGTGCTATCTTTCAGCACGTTCATCGGTATTGCGGTCCACACCGCTACTGCGACAGACACCGAGCAGCAATCGATTGACCTCGCCGCTGGAGTACGCCAGAGCGCTACCGGCTTACTCGGCACAACTGTGCAGCTGTCTGATCTTGTGAGTAAATTCTTGCCAGTGATATGTGTAGTATTTTCGGAGGCGCGTCAAGGGCAGAATGCTGACTCGACGTACCTTGTTCGCAGGTCATCCCCTTTGTCGCCGGAGGCTTCCTCTACATAGGTGCTGTCGCTGTGCTGCCAACGTACGTGCCATCTCCATTTCGTGATCCTCAGCCATCGCAGGCCCGCGATAGGACACAGTCATTTCTGGCACAGCTGCATCATGCGCTCCCACTACGGAGTGTCACGATACCAGCTCCTCGCACGCTCACATGTATATCGAGACCACTTACCCGCTTTTGACAGGCTGCTGGCCGAAAGCAAGAGCGCGAAGCAGGCTCTCCGTGAGGCAAGTTCCTTTCCTGCCATCTTCGAGAGTGGGGTATCAAGATCCTCGATCGAGTTGTCCTATGTTGTGGTGCGGCGTGAGCTGATACTGGTGTTCTCTTGACAGTTCGCTGCGATGGCATTCGGCGTCGTGTGTATGTTCTTGGTCGCGTGAGTTGTAATCGCTCCGTGCCAGCCAATCATCTTGCTAACTGCGGCGGATTCAGGTGGAACGAGTAGAGTGATACCCATACTATACTATATTCTATTCCGTGTATCCATTGCAGTCGTTATCGTGCACGCTCTCTTAGAGAGTCGGATCTTGAGTCAGGGCCAGACGGCGGTGAGCGCTGGTGCTGCGATAAGTGGTAGTGTCCCGGGGAGAGGTAAGCATCTGCGACGGTGCAAAGATGGCCGAATCCTAGCTCAGTGCTGGGGAGTGTGATGAGTTGGTGGTATACCGACTAGACTGGATGGCATTCTAGACCAGCATGCCCCACATGCCATTGTCAACGGATAGGCCAATGAGCAGGCACTGTGGCCATACGGCGCAGCGGCTGCGCCTGCTTGGCCAGGCACGGACAACGGAGGGCCCGTAAGCGAGACCCGTTCCGGCTACACGGCGGGGGAAGCCGACGAACGTGTGTGGATTTTATTGCTGTGGCGGGTATGGCTCTGATTTACTTACGCAACGTAATTTTGCTATTATTCCGACACACCTGGTCTACAGCTCTCTCTCGTTCCCTTCATATCGTGTGACCTTCTCTACAAGTCTTCTAATCAACACCCATCTCCCTCTCGTTCCAAATTCTATTTCTCTGCCGCGTAATTCTAGCATCCTCGTCCAGCTAGCTGCCCCAGTCTAGGTCCGATCGCCCCCTGCTCATCTCTTTGACTTTATCTGACTGAGTTGTCCCCTACGACCTCCTGCCCTTTGTCTCAGCAGACTTCCCTCGCACCCCTCCAAGTCTTTGCTGTAGAATTTCACGCACCCGTTGGGGTTGCTCGCCTAAGCAACCCTCCACTCGCCGCTCAAGACGTCATCGTCCACGCAACACGCCTGGTCGTCTATCGGACGGCTTCCATTGTCTCTCCCTTCAGCGGGTGAAGGCGTCCTGAACAGACCCTATAAGCCGTCGTATATCCCCATCAAACCAAATACTCGCTCGTCCGTCTCCATTTCTGCAATGGGTACCAAAGGTCGCTCCGTGCCCCGTGTCGTGTGCTGTGCTATACCCATCGCCAGAGCGGCCGGAAAGGTGCTAGTTGTCACCAGTCGAAAGAGACCGAACTACTGGGTCTGTGAGTGCCATTTTCCTCTTCGTACTTTTACATCCTGACCCGTAGTGACGTTTTTTACCCATTCAGTGCCAAAAGGTGGTTGGGAGCCGTCGGATGTGCATCTGGAGGCTGCTGCCTCGAGAGAAGCTCTGGAAGAAGGTCCTACCCTTTGTCCCTCTGTGCTCCTCACCTCCTAATACTCGCTCCTCCCCCTCCCCCACTCCCGTATCTATCGCATGCTTTCCATCTTTTAACAGCGGGCGTACGCGGAACGATCACTCGATTCGTTATCACAATACCAACCCCGTCGGCCACGTACCACTTCTACGAGCTCGATGTCGCAGCCCTAGATCAAGACTGGTTGGAGCGGAACGAGCGGAGACGGGAGTGGGTTGACTATGCCGAGGCGGTCCGACGTTTAGAGTGGAAAGCAGAGCTCGCGCAGGGCCTGAAGCTCTCGTCGCTCGCGCCTGCGCGCACACGTTAGCACGGAGAGAGGGAGGAGAGAAGAGCGACGTGCCGCACACCTCTGGCAACCCTTTCACGGCGATTGGTAATCACGCCACGAAACAAGCTTTCTGTCCAGAAGAAAAGCATCATGACACATGGACGTCCTTCTCCAACTGAATAATTTTTCTACCCCGTTATCTAGAACTCTAGGTCCGACGTTATTCGCGCGCGACCGACTACATTACTATCCTCCTACTTATCATACCCCGCCAGTTCCTCGCCGGCGATGCCCTTTCCGCTCGAATCCTCATCCTTTAAAAGCACCATTCATCCACCACTTCCCAGCATTTCGCGTCGGCACATTATCATCCATGCACCTCACCTGCTTCCCATGTAAAATGCTTACCCGCCATTCTCGTTATAGAACCCACCCCTTTTTTCGGGGTGCTGTGTCTTCTTCCCTCCCTTACATCGCTCCCGTATCCTATTGCACATAGATGTAGTTTTATAATAGTAACATGCAAATGCCTGGCATTCACAACAAAGGATCTGGTTGTCACACACTGCTCACTTCGTTTTTTTCCTTCGTTCGATCTATCTATCAGAAATGCAGGGCCGCAAAAGCACGCTTGCCTTGTGTGAGACATAAATGCTGTGAGAGCACGCTGGCTCTGACGAGGTCTGACACACGTTGTCAAGACTTTGCCAGGTTCCAGGGTTGTCCTTGGAAGACGGGCGTCGGGGCGGATAGTGACCGGACAGCCGAATGACACCCCGCCCCCGATCCCGGCCGCGTGGCCACCGTGCTCCTGGCACGTGACTAATTGCCACATGGCATGATGGCCACGTTGCCATCACCTTTGCCGTCGGTCTGGCGAAAGCGCCGGAGAAACAGCGAGGAGCTCATTCGCACTTGCTTACGATCTGGTTATGAAATTGCAAATTCTCTGCAACTCCGGAATGAAACGTTTGAGATGTCTCGAATGGCACGACGTCGCTTTTTAATGCCCACAACGCTTGCCCGAGCTATTGACTTGTTCTCCTTTGAACGGTTCGCATGTACTCCCGCCTTGCGCAACTTTGCCCCCCACAGCCTCCCCGGAAATTGCGATTGAACTTGCCGAGTTGCTTCTAGAGCTGAAGCGCTAGTATCACCAGCTGCGCCACTTGGATGAGATCCCACCGCTTCCGCTGTAGGCCCTTGTATTCGACGCACGGGGCCCGGGATTGTTTCTTCCAGGGGTCAACTTGCTCAGGCCAGAGATACTGTGGGTACCACCTATTCTGTTTCTATGCCATATCAAAAAGCTAAGGGGACTGTCTATATTCTTTACCCAGTCTCCTGAAAATGCAGGGCGCGCCCTTGGTGGCGCCTATGTATCCTCAGTTTCAGTCCAGCGGAAGCGGCTTTTACGGCTTATTTGAACTTGGCCAGGGTGGGGGTCCACAGTAACGCAGCTGACAGCACCGGCCACATAAAGTATTTAATAAATTCCAACGATGCACGGTTCCTGGCAATACATTATCGTTCCAAATGGTTTTCGCTGCGTTCCTCTCCTCAAAATTACTGATGCCTATTCGATTCAAATGTTCCCTCCAGCTACGAGCCCATTCTCCGAAATCGCCCCTGTATTTCTCTCTCATTCTTTGGCACTATACAAACTACGTCACGGACACCTCGAAACAAGGAACAGTGCAATATCAAGCTCCAATGCAAGTGGGCAACGAGCTCTTCCATCAGGGGTACCAAGGCGATTTTGTATCTGAGCACAGGCCACGGCTAAAATCATGATTCTGTCATCGTTCCGTTTCCTCAGGGCCTAACTAGTTTGGGGTACCTACCTGCCCAATCCGGTATACCTCTGTGTGCCTCATGGTCAGCCTAGATGAATCAATTCCCTGAACGGTCCCTTCAGCCAGTGGCTAGACGAGTCCTACATTGCTATCAAACTGCGGCTCAGCTACTAGACCACCACGACCATCGTGGAAATTCAATATCGCAAACACGGTTGCCGCCATGACAATGACGAAACCTCGAACTCAATATCCAGGTCAGAAAATGCAGAAGGCGGGAAGTGAGTGAATCAACTGGATACCCACGCCAGATATCGCCACTCATTTCTATGTAATAAACGCTACGCTGCCGACCCTTGTAGCGCATCACGATTAAATAGGATTGCTTCCGTGATTACAGTGATTCGTGATACGATGCTCGTCATCGCATACGCGTTTGGATGCTTTTCGCTGGCCCCGGAACCTCCTCACGATGCTTATCTCCAAACTTTGCATTCCGATGCGCCTCAAACGGCTCTGTGGCTCCTCGGCGACCAGCGCCCCGTTTCTTTCGAACATCACTGCTTTTGGAACTCGATAATACGTGCAGTTGGGACATGTTGGTTTTTGCCCTGACGATTCGAGCACACTGGCAGAGGCGACCTAAATCCTCTATGGACTGGCTCATCGGAATTCCCGCTGCCATCGGTAGGATATCTGGCCAAAAGCAACGTTTCTACCATCGATAGTCCAAAGGATTGCGTTTTAGAGCCGTTATCCCCATCATACACTGCAAGTAGCACCGACCGGTAACGACTTCCTTGATAGTTGATATTTGCTGTAGAATACAATAAAGAAACCCGGTCCGGAAAATAGGTCTACGGTTCCGTTAACCTTTTAATCCTACATATTCCATCCGGAAGCTTGCGCAGACTCCTTTAGGACTGCTCTCTCTGATGGCAATATACGTCGTTGTCGAAGTTCTTCGGTGTGAAAGTCACCTGGGTTCTGTGGTTTGGCTCTCGAAACGTTTCTTCCCACCAAGACCGGACCCGCAAGTTTGGCTTATTTTCGGATCTTCATGCATCAGACGCTCGAGCTGTCGTTGACTCCTTCGTATACATGCCTGATAACCACTAAACGATTTGGGGGCTAACGGCCTCAACAACTCAGTACTTCTGCCCAACTAGGTTTACTGAGCCGCCTTTCGACCATACAAGGATTTATTTGTGCGCTGCGACTCTCGCTTCTCTCCGCCTCATGTACTGGAACTTCGCTCCATCGACTCTTCGATGTTCAGCCACGGAACGTGGTGCCGTCACATCTTGTCGCGTTGCCCGACTTCACCAGGCATTGTTCTGGAATACCATTGGAGCCATGTACGGCACTTCGTATCATTTGGATATTCGCGGTGTCTTGTGATTGTCTGAGACGCTGGCAATCCTCGCGTAGGCTATTGTTCTCGACAATGTTGTGAACTCCACTGCAGTTATCGTCAACTCAACGCTCGGAACTTGTGCCACTCATGGCGTCCGGGACAAAGCCTATCAAGAGGACTGTAAATTGTTTGCCATTGGCTCGGAGTAAGCCGTCGATAAAGCATTTCCTTTCTTACTACTTTCTTTCTAGACATGGGGAAATTCCGAAATTGCAGTAGTGTGCTTAGTATAATGCCACGGAGATTGAACAGGATGGAACGGTATGTTATTGTTCTGCTTACACCTCCCGGAAATTAGGCTAATTCATCTATACTTTATCACGTCCAATCGCAATTTCATCATCTTAGAGTCGTATTTTCCGAACCTAAATTTATTGTCCATAGTACTGCCATTTATCGATTTGCAAATGCACCATTTTAAACGATTACAGTTGGTGAGTTGTATATCTGATCTCACCTCATAGTCAGGCTATTTCTAAGTACTCTCGTAGATCCACGACGCATTCCTATGGGATCTTTCTGACAGAAATAATAGCATGATGTGCGAATTAGCTCGGAAAAATCTGTCAATAATTTCAAGTTCAACATTGCAACTACTAGTTCGCAAACTGAACTTGCCTGCGCCTCTAGAGTGGCGTGCGGCTCGCTCCCGAAACTACTAAGTCGGCTGTGTTTGTCACAATCCTTCGATCTTGCCCTTGTGCATCGTCAAAACGTATATACTATAGACTCGTGATTTAAAGGTTAATAAACAAGATCAACAGCATCGGTGCTAGGTGAATCAGTACATACTCAGTGAGTACAAGAGATTCTCACTCTCGTTGTGTCACTGCTTTCGTCACGATGAGATATTGTTGTTTCTAAGGCATAGTCTTTCTTATTGATCGTCTCCCTCTTTCTCCTGAAAGCAATAACAGATTCATCGAGATACTCGTCCTCGATAAAGGAAGCACATAAGAGTACCTTTTCATATCGAGTTCGCCGCGCACCATGTCCTAAAGGAGTTACACTTTGACAGACGGATCCAAAATCTCGAAGTCTGAAACAAGCTTGACGATCGATTCGAATACATATTCGGTTCGATTTGGAGAGCTTGTTTTTATGTGAGATGAAGATCTACGAGGTCCTCCAGGTTGGCGCGCCTCAGGGAAACGTGGTCTCCGCGAACACTACGTGAGTTGATTTTTACACCAAAATCCAGTGTAACATCATGATTGGTTGCAATAAACTTAAACTACAGCGGAGGCCCTGTTACCTAATTCAAAAACTACTTTTACTGGTTCTCTCGTTAATTTATAATGGCCCTCCTCAATTTAAACAACTCTCCTATATAAGGTGTCAGACTTACCCTTCACGTCGTTCATTTCCACCCCACTCATCTGGTTCTCGACAAACGCGAAATGGCATTCGCTGACTTCCACTCTGGAAGCGCACGGTCCTCCAGTAAGCAGCAGCATGGATTTGTCTGTATGTCGACGGTCGACGACCTCTCTTATACTCCATCGGAGCAAGAGAGGTCTCGCGACGCTGCACAAATTGCCGCAACTGGTCGCCGAAGCTGGAAGACATTGAAAGGCAAAGGAGAAGCCGTCTGGCCGCCACTATTGTCAGCTATTTTCTCTTCAATGCGACGACTTTCTCATACTAATTGACATGTGACCTATCTCAAGGGAGGCTGCATTAATCGAAGGTATGTGCTTCCTACCGCCGAAATGAAACACCGCTCATATATTCCGTCGTCAGCTCTGGAGAAATATCAGCCGGATTGCTCACGGTCGCACAAGATTCTCGGGCGCTTTCCAATGCGTAATCGATTCATTTCAGATTATGTCTATGAGATCACAGGCAAACGGAGGACACCGAAGCAGGTCGGGAGTCGCCTTCAACAACTAAGAGACACTTGCAAGGAGGATAGGAGTACGTAACTGCTATTTTCGATTTTATGAGTCCTATTAACATTTATTGCAGTTCTGCGATTAATTTGTCGTCGTAACTCCGGTGATCTGGAATCGTTTGGTTCGTCATCGGAGAGCAGCAGATATGCATCAATCTCTCCACCGCCGAGCGATGGCAGCGATATTGGTAATCGGCGAGTCGTTGTCTACATGGATATTCCATTGGAGCTACCTTCGTACTCGGCGCCTCATCCCGTGGTTCCCTTCATCAACAACGAAATCGGCCAACCATTTTCCTTGCGGTTGCCTGCCCTTCATCGCTCCTCGCCCTCAGCTATTCCCGGTCATCATGCTTCTTGCCATTCCGGAAATGTTCTTCCAATGCTTGGTCGCGTGGTAGAATTCAACTCGCCGTGGCAACTCGCTCTTCAGTCCAAATTTACCGTCTATCGTGGCGGTTCTGAGTTACCAGTGCACACTGAAATTGTTCCTTTGAAACTCTGCTCGTCTCCTACGCTTACATCGGGATGGCGGTACACTTCGGAGCTAGCACCAAACTTTTGGGACAATTTATGCCGAAGCAGAGGTGAGGAATTTTCCCCATGATTGCTCGTCCTGAAATTCTTTTCTTACATAAATAATAGATCCTACAAAATATACTCTTCTTCAGAATATGACACCTGTTGCGCAAGACCCCAGCTCAGCTCCGACGTCAATAAAGAGACGCTCTCAATCTTTATCGAGCACTGACACCAATTTGGTGTCAATTGTTTACTACTTTAGCTTTCCGGAGGATTCAATGGCACCAATGCAATCAGCTCCTCTTATGACAGACACTCGACAAGTTTGTGAGGCGGAGCCAGTGAGTAATTTTTTGATCTCCTACAAAGCTGCCAAGCCCTGATATATAATACCCATGTAGGTTTATACTGTTCACAATGAGTCGGTACCTGCTCCTGATCAACGCTACTGGAGTACGCAGAGCGGTGACTCTGTATGGGCTTCGGAATACCATCGCCCACTCTCTACTGAAGGGTATGTTAACGCTTACGACTACTCTCCAACGATGCCGGCTTCGGTCCCCAGGCTCGATCAACATTATCCTACGTCAGCGCACTCTGCCCAATTCCATCATACAGCGTCCCCCAGATATGAAATACTTTCCTCTGGTCCAACAGATGGAACGCAGGCATGGAATTCGCAGTGGTCGAATGGGGAGACCTGTGCTCCCTCGGTAATGAATGCTTTACACTACGGGGCTGCCTATTATACGTGATCCATCGTCTGTAACATACATCACTATTTTCTTTTGGACTGCTCTGTTATCAGAATGCTTTCGACTCCTAGTAGTTTACTCTTAAAATATGCTCTTACTAGTGTATAATTGCCCCTTCTTTGCTTTGTATCCTTACAACGTATATATCCACTATGTCTTGAGCGTCCTGTAGCATATTTCATGTCCTTCGACCGTATAAGTTCCGATATTATTTGAATAACTACCCTAAATTTCCCTACAAACATTGCTAGTCCACCAATGTAATAATCTCATTCGTGCTTCTCGACCCAGCAACGCGAGCAAGAGCTCCAGGCTCCTGATCCTCTCTAGACTTTTTCGCATTAGCAATTTCCATAACGTTGAATTTTTGAAGGCGATAGTAGTCCTCAACAATTGAAATGCCGCAAACACTCTGAGTTAATTTGAAATAAAATAACCATGAGAGCGAAAGCATAAGATAAGTTTACCTTGAACATCTCGACCAAAATGAAGACATCTGGATCGGTCAATTCGACCGTGTGACCTTCTGGAACGCATTGCGCTACACGTTGGATAATATCTGATCGTGGTATTGTAGTATGATTTCGCATGCGTAATTCAATTTTATACTATAACTATGTTAAACGAGAAAGTCAAAAAATTAGACGATGGGACTCACCTTAAATATCTTTCCTTCATTTTGTGCAAAAAAAGGTTTAAAAACAGTTCGACAGAGGGCTTGGATCTCTGGAAGATTTGCTACACAAGTGCCGGAAACAGGGACAAGACGCTGGGTATACCTACATTACTACAATCAGAACATAGTATATCTCTGTAACGCAAAAATGTGCACAAACCGCGTTCTCGTAATGCCCTGTTTCACCACATTTTCAACGTGCTTGGTCACCAGTGTAACAGGATCGACAGGGGGTTTGCAAGATATGAAGACGACTGAATCACTCCGTTAGCGTGTGAAGGCAAGTAGAGCATAATCAATTCATACCACAGGGTGTATTTGTCTGACAGTTGGCTTAGAAAATTTCAGCGTTTTAGGTTAAAACGTCATTATATCTCATACCGAAGAGTTGTTCTTTCCTAGGACGTTTCATGGCAGAAACTTCTTTCGCAATTTGGGCTTCGATGCTGAGATTTTCGTTCACTTCATCGGATTCAAAGTTCTCGTCATTAGGAAGTTCCGGTGCAGGCCATAGTTCAGACGCAAGCTGTGTAGTTGACATGAGATACCAAGCACAATTCACCGGCAACGTGACGACTCACAGATTCAAATAAATCATACAACTCCCCAATGGTTTGCTTTTCTTTTCCTTTCACGCCTACGTGATTGTTATTCATGCCGTAATAGTTTACATGTTCCTTGACTTACAGCTCACCCACACTCCTGGACCGTCGATATGTCTTTTGCCCCATACCGGTGTACCGTCCTGCCTAGTCTTAACTTCATACAAATAAGGATAGTCTTCAAGTACTCACCGATCTATACTTCTTTTTCCTTTTCCCTGCTTCTTGGACCTTCCTCTTGTTGTCTGTCATCGCGATGAGGGCGATTGTGGGCCTGTGCCGCTAGTGCCACTGAGCGCCACTATCATCACAGGCATACATCAGCGTCATCAAAAATATTTGCCGTCGGGAATCACGTGCATTTCACCAATATTATTGGATATTTATATTAATCTCCCAAGTTGCCCCGAATAGCTTGCCAATCTCTTCGATAAGAAACGCAGGAATCGATATCATATTATCGATGACCAAGGGTCTTCGCTCGTTTACTTTCAAAATTTACTGAGTCTGATTCCAAAACGTCACCCCATTGCCTATTTTGCACAATTTGAGGCCGCCCTCAAGTTCGTCTAAGTACTCCTTTACTACCATCATCTTCGTCTCAGTCGGCATTATGCAAGCACTTATATTACTGGAATATCCATATTAGAGTTTTTAATTAGACAAATGTATTACAAAGCTTTATTTCGCGTTGATACTATGACGTTTTTCCGTCTTTTCGTTGCCGGGATATGTGGTTTTTTATAGTTCTGAGGTCCGCATGCTTCAGCCCGAAAAGTTTTGACGTAGGATGTGGCATAGCATCTCCGATTCTCATGTCAGGAATGCCTGAAGGCAACAAATCGCGCCCCTTGCGAAGTCTCTGACTCATATTTAAGGCAACCTGTTTTTTTAATCATAGAGACTCGTTTTCCATTTTTAAGACGAAACTCCAGCCCTAGCTCTTTTGAAACTTTTCAAATTTCAAGCAATCATTAACGTAACCTAGTATTTCGAATGGCAATGAAAACTCATCGAGCAAAAACAGTGCACGGTCATGAATCAAGACTCCCTCGTGGGAGAAAGGTATTTGAAATTTGGTATTAATTGATGTCGTTAGCAAAATCAATGAACTCACAGCAGAGATATTAAAATCAGGTAATGCCATCTATTGAATGGATAAAGCGTGTTAGAGGATAACTGTGCTGGTATAAAAATTTCTCCGATCGGGCATCGACGAAGCCAGTAATGAACCCTCTCAGGAAGAGCGCGAGAGGAGGACTCAATGAAAGTTATCACAACGTGGCCAGGTCCTAGATATGCATGTGCGAAGTCGAAATTTGATAGCCAAGGGTGATAGAGTGGAAGAGACTTGGAGCAGGTGGATCTGGAAGGCTTCGGACATGGTGTGTGGGAGGGCCATGCCAAGTATACGGAATCCGAGCATAATAAAATAGTTTCTCAGGACAGCGATAGCTTCTCTGTTTGCGATGATAGCTAACATGTCACTCCAGACTCATTCCCCGACATGCACAACCAGACGGTTCACACATGGGCCGAAAGCCACCACCTCGAGCCAAGACTAACCGAGCGAAAGAAATCATCCCCTGGGCGTTAACGAGCATCCACAAATCCGAAGTACAAGATCACAAATGCAGGTGCATTACGACAGGAAGACGGTCTTATTGGATGAAAGTGCTATCGCTAATGGAAGGTTAGGCGGTGTTGGGCAGATGACAGTGCGTCCCGAGAAAATTTCCTGATACATGAGACTTGGTTCGCTAGGTGACATGCATCCACCAGGTGGGGTACAGGCTTCAGCGTTACCCTTAAAGCTTCAGCGACAGTCAGGTGGCAGCAATAATTTTGGGATCGTCTGCCTGGCCCAGAGTCGCCCCAAATAACCAGAGGATGTGAGTCACACCAGGTCGAGCGTCAGGAGTGAAACGAGGGGTTTATACCTGCTGGTGCATACACAAACACACATCTCGGAAAGGCGTCAAAAATTGGGAACTTGAAAACAAAAGGTGGTTAAAGGCACGGAGAGATACATCTCTTTCTCGGACCCGATGATTAGATTGGTAGTGAGATCTAGAAAGTCAGCCCAAAGAGTACCAGTTGAAGAGAAACAGGCCGAGTTGACAACTGCGGCTTAGTAGCTGATTCCGTCTCGGGGATCTCCTCTGGATCCTATATTCAGAAGAGCAGGAAAGATGGAGCAAGACGTCCCCAGATTTTTTTTTACAGACCAGAGTCTCGTGTAGCAGAAGTCCGTTACACGGAGAGCGTGAGTCTGAGGTTCCCATAGACGCATATCTTCTGCTTCCAGCTTCGCGAACGAGGTCCACCACGATTCTCCGTAATTTTGGCACAACGATGAAGCGAACCAAACCAGGTGCGACGATACCGGAGAGCCAACCTTCCGGCCAACGCGTTGAGCATGTCGGCCTGGAATAGTGCAGCTGGTTCTGATATTAAATCAAAATGGAGTAGTGCAGCACGGAGCTTGACTCGTGAGGCGTCGGCGGCATAAGAGACCCATGAAGGCAGCAGCTGTGCCGATAAATGACACCGTACGGAATCCTCGTGTAGTCGCATATGACCTTGAGCCACTATTCTCAGTGACAAGATCTGCCGAGAACGTCAAAATATTCTGAGCTATCTGAGATATTTTTGAGGTCCATCTTACATGCGGTTTCCAAGAAGTAAAGGAAGCGCCTTGGGCTAGATTTAGATGTCAAAGCTGGGTGAGGATTTTCTGCACTGGAATACGGGTTACTCACAGTGGAGTAAGCTCGTGGCCTTAGTCGCCACAGAACATTTAGTGACACTATTCTATTTTTCACCGGTGGTAAAGTCCCCGGGTGACCTCTGGCCAAACATGACCTCTAATCACATCTGGATGAGATAGAGGTGAATATCCAGATGAGTATGTAACATTCAGGTGCTTCTTTCTGAAGTCTTAGCTCTCGCCACCGGTCCCGAATCGTCCTTGTACACCATGAGATTCCAAGGATATTTCTTCTAGTGAAGATGTGAAGACTGGCCAGTTTGAGGTACAGTTAAACGAGTATGAAACATTCTGCTGGTCCTTCTCGTAGTCGCTAGCTACCGCCACCATTGCCGAATCGTTCTACTTGAATATGAGGTACCAAGAGAAGTTCATTCCGTGATATAGCGAAGACTGAACCGTTTCAATGTAAAAGCCAGGTACGAATCGCGTAGAAAAATCAGGGGCGGTTGCCAGCCCTTGAAACAGCCATGCGAACATACATTTGAGTTCTGCAAGCAGGATCTTTCAGCTGGCGGTGATTCCCGCTTGATTCCCGCCTTCCGCCCAAGCCCGTGAATGGATCTTGTGCAATCATAGAATCTTAACCGTATCCAAAGTGCGTTGCTGGATTTGCTCCTCGTTACAGCGCCTAGCTCACTCGTCAGAGGGTCGAAGAAATCGTAATAACTGGCCTGAACAAAAGGGAATACAATGGAAGCAATGGTAACCCAAGATACAGCTTCGTCGATCTTCACGTTTGGATAATAAAGCACCAGCCATTGTTCGGGGATGCAGCTGATGAAGGTAAACTTTAAAGGATGCATGAGTAACTCGCGCTGACGAGAAAGACAGATGAACAGACGGGTTTTAGATCTTCGAGGTTGACTGATAAATATACTCCATTCGGAAAACTATCCGCCGTGGTAGGGTGATGCATTCACCCGCGAGCGTGAGCGTTCATTATTTCAATGCCGATGTCCAAACTCCATCACTAGATTTCTTGCCACCAGGACGAACAACTGAGCGATATACTTTTAGCGTCACTGCTGGCCCAGGCATGACGCCGCGTCGATCCCGATGACTATTCGGCTGCCACTAGGATTGATTTGCATTCGGTGTCGTCGGCGCGTCAGCTGTCCAGCCGACAGAGAACTTGGAAGTAGCATCGCTGCTGAGCCAGATAGCACTGGATCGAGCGTATGCCGGGCACTGAATCAGTCGGTCACAACTGCCATCCTTCGTTGATTTGAACCTCGACATTGAACCTCAGCGCCAGTTTTTGAGCCGACGTCAAGTTCAACGTCTGGGTTGAAGCCTTGAAGGATGTGGCGATTATTAATTTCTTGAGATTTGAATCTTTGCAAGCCTCGGGTGCAAAGCACAGCAGACCAGAGAGCTCTTAAGCCGAATGGAATTTGAGAAAACTGATGAAGGTGTTGGCCAGGAGGTACTGAACCAACGATGTGGTTGGAGGTAGCGCCGCGATGCTGGGCCATACAGATGTAGAAGATGCGGCTAGATGTCAAATAAAAGCGTCCGAGCGTCCTCCAGATTTCCAGATGGTGTTTTAGCTGCTGGATGTTGGAGGAAAGCTGAGGAAGACAGTGGGTGTATAGCGTGTTGCCTCATTGAACCAGTTGCCGCGGCGTCGGGATTCGGAACCGAACATCAGTCGAACGCTGTCGCGATGCATGAGACGTATTCATTCCGGGAAATTTGAGTATCCCTCTTGGCGTAGTGGTAGCGCGTCGCACTTGTACGAGCTTTGCTTGTCATGCGAAGGTCACTCGTTCAATCCGGGTAGTGGGAAATGATGGAGTCTTATTTAAACACCAAGTGTACATATAGTAAGGGTATAGTTACTATCCTCTGACTTATTTACAAAATCCCTCTTGGCGTAGTGGTAGCGCGTCGCACTTGTATGTGTCTGCGGCAGATAGTACATGCGAAGGTCACTCGTTCAATCCGGGTAGTGGGAATTATTTTTCCTTCACGCTCACCCATTGAACTACTTGACGTTGTTTCGGCTTCAAGTTCCTCCCAACGCCATCCCGATTCACCGATCTACCTTTC
Source organism: Nidula niveotomentosa (assembly GCA_036937135.1). Classification (NCBI taxonomy): domain Eukaryota; kingdom Fungi; phylum Basidiomycota; class Agaricomycetes; order Agaricales; family Nidulariaceae; genus Nidula; species Nidula niveotomentosa. The sequence goes on from JASFDE010000058.1 coordinate 24,470, forward strand.
ACCTCTCCCACTAACAAGCCCATCTACAGGCTCGCACTTACCTGCTTTACCCACCCCCATCCCCCACGCCCCTACTCTACCCATACCATGGGCGACATCGTGGACTCGATGCTCGACCTCATGCGGCGTCTCCCGCCCACCCGCACCGAAGAGAACGTTGCGGCGCTCATCAGCATCTGCCCGCAGTACGCGGAGGACCTGCTCGGCAGCGTCGACCAGCCTCTGCAGGTCATGACGGACCGCGCGACGGGGCGGGATTACCTCGCGTGCGACTATAATCGCGATGGAGAAAGCTATCGGTGCGCGCGTTGCTTAGCTTGCTTGTACAGGGCCGCGAACTGAGTACGTATGGTTCACTGTGATGCAGATCGCCGTGGTCGAATGAGTACGATCCCCCACTGGACGACGGGACCGTGCCCTCGGCAAAGCTGCGCAAGCTGGAGATCACGGCGAATGAGGCGTTCGACACATATCGCGAGATGTACGTTTGTCGTAACATTCATATTATCGAGTATGCAATGCTCATGGTGATGTTGATGCAACTAGGTACTACGAGGGCGGCGTCTCGTCCGTCTACCTCTGGGAGCTAGACGACGGCTCGGGCGGCTTTGCCGGCGTAGTTCTCCTCAAGAAAGGTTCGACCGTCCACCTATTATCTATCTCCCATCGACCTAACCTCCCCCTCCAGTAATGACCCCCGGCACGCCCAACGACCCCTCCGGCGCGTGGGACTCCATCCACGTCTTCGAGACTGCCGAGCGCGGGCGGCAGGCACACTACAAGCTTACCTCGACGATCATGCTGCAGCTCGTCACAAGGAAGGGCGGCGCGGAGGAGGGGGAGAAGGGGAAGGGCGCGGAGGGATGGAAAAGGGACGGGGAGGTCAGCTTGAGCGGGAGCATGACGCGCCAGGTGGGTGTGGTTGCGGCTTGTAATTGGATTGGACTTCTACCTGCGGCAGCGGCAGCGGGCGGGGATAGGCATCCGCTACACTCGTCCTCTTTCTTCCCCTGCCTACCTTGAAGCCTCTACTTCCTTTCCTCTATTCTTTTTCCTTTTATCATTTCTCTTGTTTCTCGATCTGCGTGCCATGGCTGACTGACTATTCCTAATTTCATTGTACAGACAGAACAAGACTGGCCAGTGCACGAACCCGCGTCGCACGTCACGAATACGGGCAAGATGATCGAGGAGATGGAGATCAAGATGCGCAATCTGCTGCAGGAGGTAGGTCTCCCCTGCCCCCCTCTCTTTTCCTAGTCATGTGGTTGTGGTTTCGCATCTGCATCTGCATCGGGAGGCGACGTTTGCGTCCTCATCAGGACATGACGTCCTGCACTACACAACGTCCTACACGTACACCACTTTCCCTCTGCTGACCACTTCCTTCCATCCGCTTTCTAGGTGTACTTCGGGAAGACTCGTGACATCGTGTACGACCTGCGCAGCGTGGATGACCTCGAGAAGGCGCGGCGGCAGCGGGAGCTGCAGAAGGAGCTTGCGGGGTTTATTAAGCGGTGATCGCGATTCTATCTACCTCTGAGCTTGGGACAGGAGGTTTTGCATAGAAGTCGGGCGGGATGGAACAAGAGATCTTGAGTAGAAGTCAAATGAGAAGTGAAGTGAGTGTGCTGTATATTACACGTGTTGCAACATATTCCGTCATGGACAAGAGTGTACATGTTAGACAAGATGGGTTACTGTCTACCGGTGAATTGTTTGGGAACTTAGGGGGAGGTAGACCTCCGTGGACTAAACTTTGTGCGAGTGACAGTGCGCTACGGCAACCAATGTGTGCCTTCGCGCGTTGTCGAAGCTACATTGAGATGAACAATAGAAGTTATGTCGTGTTTAAATATCGTATTGTACAATACTCCGAGTCCCCTGTGGATTCTGCCCAGCATGAGTGTACGTAGAAAGGGGCAGGACAATACGGCCCACGACACCCATACAGCCAAGAGCAGAGGCAGGGACGTAAAACCGAAGCTATTCCCAAAATGCGCTTACACACAAAAGAGATCCAAAAAGAAAATGAAGCACGCTTCTCATGAGTCTTCCAGTCACGCAATCGAGGTGTTGTTGGGGAGGGGAAGAGGTGATTGCGCGTTCGCGTGTCAAGGAGCCTTCAATGCGATCCGATGACAAGGACAAGATGGGAGGGTGTTGCTGGCAGCCGTTGTCATTTAAGTGTCCACCCGTGCGTCTATCTGCCGGCGACGAGTTCCGCGTCGGCGATTGGATTAGAATGAATTGTCACCTGGCAATAAAGGGAAAAAAAAGATGTGAGCAAATACTAATAGCCGCCGCGGCGCCGGAGGGGGGAAGCGCGCACATAGTTCAGCCTGACCTCACTTAACGGGCGGTTCTTTGCGTTGACGGGCACGCGCTCGAGCGCGTCGAGAGTCGAGTCCGCGCCGTCGATGACCTTGCCGAATATGGTGTATTTGCCATCGAGGTGCGGCTGCTTCGCGTATGTGATAAAGAACTGAGACTTGTTGGTGTCTGGCCCAGAATTGGCCATGGCAACGACGCCGCGGGAATTAAACTGAGAACGACATGGAATCAACGTAAGAAAGCGGGGGTGGACGAGGAGAGAAAGGAAAGGAAAGGAAGGAAGCAAAAGGGGCACCTTGAGCGTGGACTTGATCTCGTCTGGGAAGGGCTTCCCCCAGATACTCTGCCCGCCCTTGCCTGAGCCCGCGGGGTCGCCAGTCTGCACCATGAACCCCCGGATGTTGCGGTGGAAGAGGCATCCATCATAGTAGTTTGACGCGCACAGTGCGAGGAAGTTCTAAGCGCACAGCAGATGAGTGTGGAAGGGGTGATAGAGGGAGATGCTGTGTGTCACCTCTGCGGCCTTAGGCGTGGCCTCGCAGAAGATTTCGACCTGCGGGGCATGTAAGGATAAATGGCGCAGTGAGGGCGGGGGGTGTCAGCGTACCTTGAGCTCGCCGTGCGTGGTGTGGAGGGTTACGGACTGGGCAGGACGGGGTCAGCGACATGCTCGGTGCTGTGGAGCGGGAGACAGACAGACCATGTTGTTCGTGAGCGGGTTAATTTGGATTAATTCGAAGGGGAGCTGGCGGGTTGTCACGCCCGTCACATCTTGATCGTGCGTGAGTCTATATGTAATGTGCGCTGGGTCTGCCTCAATCCGTACGTAGCTTCTCATCCCTGTTCTCTCATCTTGCACTCCCTTCCCTTCCCCCCTTCCCCACACCCTCCCCCGGCCCACCATGCGCACCCCCTCTATATACAGCACCGACGACCCCATCTCCCAGGCCATGCGCCCCCCCTCGTCCGAGACTGACTCGGAGCGCATCGCCCGTCTCCAGCAGGAGGCCGAGGCCAAGAGGATCTCCGAGAAAATCGACGAGGACCTGCGCGAGGAGCGCGAACGCCTCAAGAGACGTAAGGGCGACGTCAAGGTCCGTGTGCTTTTGCCTCCGCAGCCCCCGGCAACATATTGATTCACCGCGACCCAACAGCTCCTCCTGCTGGGCCAGGCAGAGAGCGGCAAGTCCACGCTGCAGAAGCAGTTCCAGCTCATGTACAAGCCCAACTCGCTCGACCAGGAGCGCATCTCGTGGAAGACCGTCATCTACTTCAACGTCGTGCATTCCCTCAAGCACATCCTCACCATCCTCGAGCAGTGGGACGACACGCTCGACGAGGACAACGCGTCCCCCGCGTCGGACGACCTCACCCCCCGAAATGGTGGCATCGGCGATCAACCTTCCCCGTCCACGTCCCTCCTGAACGGGAGCTACGAGGGCCCGTCCTCCTCCTCCTCCTCCGCCGGCCCGTCCTCCGACTTCGCTTCCTCCTCCACCTCCGCCCCGCCCAAAGACCCCGGTGCCATTCAAATCGCCAACCTCCGCCGCCGCCTCTCCCCGCTCATCGCCGCGGACGCGCAGCTCGCCGACCGCCTCAGCGGGGGCATCACCGTCTCCGGCTCGGGCAAGGGCGGCGTGTACGTGCGCTCCGGGTGGCAAGCGCGCACGATCGAGAACGCCCTCGGTAAGATAAAGACGAGGCGGCAGTCGGCGGAGGAAAAGGAGAAGAAGAGCCGGGAGAGCGTGTCGCAAGAGGCGGTGGTGCAGGATCTGCTGGTGCTGGATGTGGGACGGATGCTGGAGGTGTCAGAGAGGGATATTAAAGAGCTGTGGAGTCATCCGACTGTGAAAGGTTTGATGGCGAAGAGGAGGCTGAAGTTGGACGAGTGGTCTGAGTTGTATGTCTCTCATTGTCTGTCTCCTCAGCATATTCTAAACAACACCTCCCTAGCTTCCTCCGACATATCTCGCGCGTCGCTGCGCCCGACTACATCCCCACCACCGGTACTTCACCTTTTCTTCCTTCCCTCATGACCCCCTGCTCATCCTATCCCCCATAGACGACATCCTGCACGCGCGCATCCAGACCATGGGCGTCGCAGAGCACATCTTCGACGTCAACATCCACGGGAAGGCCGTCACCTGGCACCTCTTCGACGTCGGTGGTGCGCGCGGGCAGCGCCATTCGTGGGTGCCGTACTTTGACGACGCGAATGCGATTATATTCGTAGCGCCCATTAGCGCTTTTGATCAGGTATGTTCGTCTTTGTCCATTACATTGTCTACTCCCCCTGTCTCCATCTCTTCGCTATCGGTCTGTCTGGCAGTCTCTCTTCCCATTTTGCCTCAAAACCGAATTTGGTGTCTGATGCACGTACATACACGTGCCTCCGTCCTCTCGCACGCAGCTTCTATCTTCTTCCGCTCATCATGGTTACGATGATGAGATCTACTTTCTCACCCGGGCTTTCCTCACTTAGTACCTCGAAGAAGACCCCCGGACGAACCGTATCGATGACTCCCTGCAGCTCTTCACACAGATCTGTTCCAATGCGCTGCTGAAAAACGTCCACTTGGTCTTGTTCCTCAGTACGTCCTTGATTTATTTTTTTTACCCATGGTTTGATAGATGACTTGACGTGCTGTGTGTCTGCATTCTCACAGATAAGACCGATCTGCTCAAGTCCAAGCTGAACGCGGGGCTCAAAGTGCGAAAATAGTACGTTAGGCGCCGCTGACAGCAGTCTCTGACTCCTTACCCATTCGTTCGTCCAATCTATATCAGCATCACCTCCTTCGGGGAACGGTCGAACGACTACGAGACCGTCGTGCAGTACTTCCGCGCGCACTTTTTGCAAGTGCATCGGAAGAACAACGAGAACCGCCGTGTGCTGTACACGCACTTCACGAGCGTGGTGGTCAGTGCCTTTCACGCCATGTACAGCTACATCACCTCTCACACTCACACTGTCTGTTCCCACTCCAGGACACGAAAGCCACACAGCGTATTATTGGCAACGGTATGTGATCCATCTGTTTGTTCGCCCCAACATCTAATCTGATCGTAATGATTGATCCTACTTGAATGCAGTTCGTGACTCCATCTTTAGAGGGTACCTGCAGTCAGCTGCACTCGTCTGAGCTAGCCCTCAGGGTTCCTGATTTGCCTTCTTATTTTCTGCCTGCTCTTACTTATTATGGACGCTCGAGTACTCGCTTTGCTATCTCCGGCAAGCTGGAAGCCATCAGCATCTTTTTATTATATTTTTTTCTTCCGTCTTTTGATAATATGAACCTGCGCTATTTTTTGTTGAGGTGTTTCTTGTAGCCTTATCCCTTCCCGGCTAATATCCTGCCTGCCCGCTCTATTTACTTATCGTACTCCGTTCTCCCGAAGCTGTCTAAACGTCCCGCATTATTTCTTGATACTCCGCCATGACTGCACCTTACGTCCCCCCATTCCCCCCTCTTCCCCCCCGCAACTCCTCTTATGCTGCGCGTACTCAATCATATATTGTATGTATTACATATCTACTTTCTACTCACCCAGGCCCGTCCCCACTTACGTACTTACTCATCACGATGTTTAACGGTATATATCACTCTCACAGCCGCGGCCGTACTTACTCGATGAAGCTAAGCTTTCGCTGTGTCTCCACCTGATGAGCTGTTCGTATCAAGAAGTTGCTATGCATTGCTTCCTAGACCGGGTGCATTGCATTGACATCAGCGACCACCGCAAGAGCGATTGGCGCGGCGATCAATGGCTATCCTCTGTCCCCACGCCGTTGCGATTGGACGTGCGCACGACGTTGCGTGGCGGTGGGCATGTGCTCGAGCGCCAGATATCACCGCCCATTTGACGCATAAAATCAATTTCAGCTGAGAGGGGGCAGGCGACTAAGCTAAAAAGAGTGATGATTAGCGCTAGCGTCGGAGGCTGGGAGTGCATGATTTTTTCATCCAACGTGGTTGCGACCGCTACGCTTATCAATTTGGAGACACGCTCTTCTGGTGTGGTAGGAGTAAGTACTTGGCTTAATACGATTCTTACTCAATGAATAACTTCAGCAAATGAATCATGTCCACGCATCAAGGTACATTGCTTTTTGATAATACTTCTTCTTATAGACCATCTCCCACAGTTCATGTCAGTTATGACAATAAAGTAATGAAAGGAGCTGTAAAACTTTGAAATCTTCGCCGTTTGTCATGGACTTTTTGGGGAAGAAGCATCATGCCAATGGTATCCAGGTACAGGACCGGCGTTACTTACCCAAGCCTGTTCAACTTTGACTTCTCTTCGCATGACGCGCTGAAATATTTGAAGTGCGGTGGACTGCGCTGGACCGTAGTCGGGCCGTGGAAGGGTCGTAAGTAATCTGGTAAACTATGTTCCCGGGCTGCCGGCTATAAATATTTGGCTCGACGTGGCGTGACAAACCTCCAACGTTTCAACCACTACTTGACTTACGCGACCGACACCCCCGTAACGTCAAGGCAGCGTTGGACCTCCGGCGCGATTGCTGGCAATAATGACTGTTACCACGTCCACAACTCTCATCTTAGACTCGTACCATGGCTGAGTATCCTGTCGAAATCTGGCGCCACATTGCGAGTTTTATCTCGGACGATGTTTTGTTCATTGTTTAGCTTGAACCGCGTCTTCTTCGAGCTGGCGATGGATATTCGATATAGAGTAATTATTATCCAGCCTTCAAAGGACTTCTATGCCAAGGACTACATGTCGTTCAACCTAATTTCACGACTGATGTACGTTAAGTATCACCATTGCATGAGCTAATTTGATCAACATTTTGTTCTTGTAGTGATCATAATGTTGCAAAGCGTGTTCGTTTTGTTAATGTGGTCCAATCAGACATACCAGGCGATCGGACGGCCGACAGAGGTATCGTTAAAGAAGTTTCTCGGCTGGGCTCTTCTCTACTTTATGCCACTGACGCTCTGGCTCGACTGTACCGCGGAGAATCACTGTTTGCTCCCCCAGAGATGGAGGGTTTCGACACAATGATAAGAATGCTAGCTATAGCTCTTTCAGGAATGCTCAAAGTTCGTGAGATTGGCATTTCCAGGTTGGATCTTCCAGTGTACTACAACCTCCAGCCTCTCTACAGTTCAATCGCGTCCTCCGATTTGTCGCTATCCAAACCTAAGTTGATGCTAAGTAGTAGTGCAATTCACCGCTCGGGGTTCAATTACTGGTCTCACGACAGGTTCGACGCTCCCCAGGAGATGTCTATCGATTTTTATGACGATAGGACTCCGACATCTGTCTTAAACGAGAGACTCGTCAACGACATCGCTGCTTTCCTTACGAGACTGGGACCGCGACTTCAAGGCCTAGCGGTTAGATCACAGACACTACTTCCCGGAGCAACATATGAAACGCTGGGTCTTTCGGTGCTCTTCCTTCATCTCGGGCCGTTCCCTGTCCTTCGACGCCTTGAGATTGAAGCGCATTACAATCAGCTTTTGATCGCGAGACCTCTTGGGCTCACCCAATTCCTGTCAAAGACTGCTGCAACAGTGCAAGAGTTAAGATTGCATCCACCCCATCATTTCGAATATTCAGCACCACCTTTTCCTGAGGACTTGCTTCGGTTAGACAAATGCTTCGAATTATGCCTATCTCATGCAGCCATCTTTTCTAGATTCAAAGTCTTAAATATTGCATCGGAACGCAAACCTACGGGTTTTAGTATGATGGTGAGGCGATTCGGCGCTGTAGAGAGTGCTTGGAAGTGGTCTCGTTCGGTGCTACCAAATTAGATAGTAACGAGGTCGTGGTCTTGCTAGATGCTCTCAGCTTCTGCAGGAAGCTATCCTCCCTAGATCTTTCTACTAAACATCTTAACATCGATGTATTTGATCAATTGGCGTTGCAAGTGCCCTTCTTGCGCCGTCTACGGTTGTATTTCGAGAGAATACCACAGTTGGGGTCGGATATGCAGGTAATTTTAACCTTATTCCCATTGTCTTTATTCTCCTTACCGACACTTTTACATAGAATCAAAACTTGGAGAGATTCCGAACAGATATGCAAAGCCGCTTGTACTTGGGCTGGATTCTGCATGACATCGATGTTAGACTACCATATTCGCCAACCATCACACAGGCTTCCACAATAACCGACAGGATCCCGTCTTTGAAGAAATACTGGGGCAAAGGCTTGACTGATGAACTCAGGAATGGTCAGATAAACTGTTGACGCAGTGAATGTACTCTTGCAGCCGACAGGAACAGCCGGATGCACTGCAGTCACTTGGAAATATATCTCTATCCTTATGTCACTGTATTGTATAAATAATATATATTTAGTTGGATTCGAATTGGATACCCGAATATCGAATATCTGAGACCTAATTACCAGCTACATGGACCACCGCCTTCGCCGTATTTTTCCCCGTCAGCATCGCCGTTAATGTTTCGTTGACGTTGTCGAGTCCATTCGACACTTGCTCGCGGTACTTCAGTTCCCCACGCGTCAGCGACGTCGGAACGATCTCATGAAACTCTGCGCCGCACTTGGGGGCTTACATCGTGATTGAGTGCCTGGTAACTAGGGATAGGTTCTGCCATAGGGTGAGTGTGAGTATAAACTTGAAATTCTGCCACTATTGGGATGCATACCCTGATAGGATGTTGTTCATCGTTATAATCTGGAGGAAACCGCAAAATAAGATCAGGCTGACCTGTAATATATTTCACTAAATACCAGAAATCATGCCACATTCCTGTACAGGTCATTTAGATAGTCCTCAGAAATCAAATGGTAACGACAAAAAGAGTGTTAATAGGATTAGAAATACATTAATAAAGAGTGGGATAATACCTTGGATAGGGTAATTAATGCCCTGCCCTGAAAGTAGATCAGTATTTTTTATTAGTGGGATAAGTTTTTTGTTAATGGGATAAGTCGAAAAGAATGCATATAGCCAAATTTGCCGAGCAGACATCTCCTACCAGAGTTCTGACGCTGACTTGGCAACTTCGCTGACCTCTCCAGTGATCCAAGCAACTATACCCCATGGAGCAAGAACATGGTGTTACGGCGATTAGCCTAGTCGAAGGTTTCAAAGCGAAGTTTGATGTTTTGTTGTTTGTTTGATGAAGACATGTGTCCAAATGTGGAACACTGTCGAGTTTACTAAGTCTCTGTCTAAGAGAAGCTTAGGTTCGATGAGCCTCAAGACAATGTCTTAGAGATTTGAGCAAGTTCAGAGTTCAATGAGGAAGATGCTAAGCTATATTTGCCTAGGTCAAGCTAAAGAACTATACTAAAGTACATAGTACTACTTATAGTAAACTATGATGGTCTGTGCACCATGTACTAAGTATAACTACTGTTGTCGTTGGCTAGTCTAAGTATAACTGTACACATGTTTGATCACTATCAAATAAGAAAGAAAGTTGCATAACGGGTACGAATAACCAAGTAAGAATTTGTAACACATGGAGTCCTATCTCAAGATCTGCTGTGAATGGCTTTCTGTTCTTGGAAGGGAGAGTTATCCTGAGCCAGAGTATGCAGACCCTGACCACCCTTGTCATGAACCATTCCAGAAGCATTCCTGGAGGTCACATGATTTGTGAGTCCTGGAGGTGCTATGAGAAATTTGCAGCAAAGTCAAGGAAGAGTTCCGAGGCTGAGTGCTTGGTGGCAGAGACAAGACAGAGGTTCTGAAACATAACTTGGATGGACACCTGAGGTACTCGGAGGTACAAGGATGTAACCTTGCAAGATCAGGACTTGGCTTCAGCTTATAAGAAGCTGCACCCTCCACAACCCTACTTCCTGGATTTAGACAGATGGATTAGTGAACCCTTGGAGGAAATTATAACAACTCAGGGAGATCCTTTGTTGTGATGTCAGAGAAGACTTAGGAGATGAGAGCAAGTGAGGAGCAGAGGGAATCATATAAGCAATTTACAAACTAAAGTATGCTACTGAGAGTACTTCAACTTAAATACTAGTTAATGAGTCTTGGCACTATGTGCCAAAAGGGAATGAAAATATTAGTGAGGCTCAGAGGTGCTCCCATAATGTGATCACATGTGGAGACCTCTGAGAGAATGTAACAAAAACAGAAGACTAGGCAAAATAATGAAATGGAGAGGTCATATGAATATATCATGAGGAATAAAACAATAAGATGAATAAGATAATAATGGAGATTGAGAAAGATAAGAGTGAAAACAATAAAGCATACATATGATGTGTAATGAAAGGTTCCAATAAAGTTCCAAAGTATTGCTGAAGTCTCCTGGGGATTGACACATAGACTTCTGGAGGTCATTGCAATGCCTGGAGGTTGGAACTAGCATTGCAAATGGGATATGACAACCCTACATGCCAGGAACAGCTTAACCATAAAAATTGGAAAGAGACAAGAGATTTCAGTGCTGGCACCATCTTCCTCTGCATCCATGATTCCCAGAAAGATCATGTGTGGGACTGCTGGAGTGACCCCAAGGAGATGTAGGACCAACTGAAGGAGTTACACCAGAAACACAAGCCTGGCCTGTGATTCAATGCATGTGATACCTTCTTCAGTATCCAAAAGGAGGACAGCAAAAGCCTTACCAACCTCCTTGGGTGTATTTCTGTCATATCCTGTTTCCATGCTAAGTCCTTGTCATGTGACCTCTGATTGTTATTATGCATTTCTGGCACTTTCCCACAACACATCCAACATCTCTGGAGATTTTACTTCTGAGTTGTACAAGTCCTTTTCAGTACATCTCCTTACATTCTCTTTCCTTATCTTATCACAGTTATGTCACCTCTGAACACCATGTTATCCTTTTGTCTTAGTTCATTTCTTGCCTTGTGTCTCAGTATCTACTCTGCTCTGTTTCAGCCACACATTTCAGCCACTGATTTCAGCCACCATTTACCTGGCTCCTTTACTTGACTCCTTGCCAAGGAGTCTCTGCACTTGTATATAAACTCATATACTCTCTATAACCATTCTTCAGTTTGTTAATTGCTATATTGCAATCTCCTACTCACCCTCCTTCTGTATCTAAACCTTTGTCATGACTAAGGATTATTTCTTAAGTCCAACTTTGTACTCTGGACTTCTTTGTTAACCCCTATGTCTGAAATACAGGACCTAGAATTGAGAAGGGTGCAGCTTCTTACAAGCTGAAGCCAAGTCCTAACCCCTCTGCAGTGCTTTGTCACTGAACCCCCACTTTGGTGACTCTCCAGGTTTCACTCTGAAGATTTGTTTCCCATGCTCCAACAATCTCCTCTACCTCCCTCTGGGGTTTTGTGATCATGTGACCTCTGGTCTTTCATCTCCAGTGTCATAAACTGATCTGGAGGCATCCCAGAGGTCATGTGATTCACAAGTCCCAAGGATGGAACAAGAACAAAGTACTGAGGTGTAACTCAGAGGGTGCCTGAATGATTCAGAGGTGCAAGGACATAACCTTGCAGGGACCAGGACTTGGCATCAGCTTATAAGAAGCTGCACCTTCCACAATCCTACTTCCTGAATTTAGATGAAGGTGTTAGTGAACAATAAGATGACAAAGTTGCAACTCAGGAGGTTCCTTTGTCACAACATTGGAGGTAAACTGAGAGCAGAGGGTGAATAAGGAGTAGATGGAATTGTATAAGCAATTTACAAACTGAAGTACACTACTGAGAGTACTTCAACTTAAATACTAATTTACTGAGTCTTGGAACCATGTGCTGAAGGAGTGATAATGACAATAGCAAAGCTTGGAGGTGCTCCAATGATGCTAGTGCATATGGAGGCCTCCAAGAGAATGTAGTGAGAACAATAAACTAAGCAAGAGATAATGGAATGGAATGGGTCATGTGAATGTATCATAAGGAATGAAACCATGAGGTGAATACAATGTGAGGAAATAATAATGGAGACTAAGAAAGATAAGAATGAAGATAATGGAGCATACAATTGAAGTATGATAAAAGGATCCAATAATGTGCCAAGGTATTGCCAAAGTCTTCTGGAGGTTGATGCATATGCTTTTGGAGGTTGTAGCAACTTCTGGAGGCTCAACTAGCATTGTGAATGGGATATGACATCTGGAGACTGTTTGTGACAATTTCACATGCAATGATATACATTGTCACTTCACCCTTCCAATTTCAGTCTTCAGCAACTCAATGAGGAGCTTCAATATATGATGCTCATCTGTGCTTTGCCTGTTGAGGAGTACTATGACATCATTACATCCCTATTCCTTCTCAACAAACTCATACTTGCCAGTCTTCACTCAGCTTTTCACAACCAGGAACAAAATGCAAAACTTCATGAGGCTGACCCAGCTGTTGCTCTGAATGCCTCCACTGCTATTGCCTCTCCTTCCATTGCCTCAACTGAAAAATGCACCTAGTGTCTTTGTGTTCTTTGTGTTGGCTATACAGAGGACAGCTGTTACACTAAGCAATACTTGCAGCAGCAGGACCAAGAGTGAGCTTCAGCACCTAAAGGGAAGAGGAAGTCCAAGAGAGGTGATACAAAGGCTGAGAATGGAGGAACAGCAGAAGTAAAGCAGGAGACTGCAAGCCTTGCAAGTATTGATCCTTTCTCTCTGGTGTCATCTAACTGGAACACAGACACAGGTGCTTTTCATAACATGACTCCACACCATTCTTGGTTCAAGATGTATGCTCCACATATTGTTCCTATTTATCTTGCTGATGATTTGTATATCTACCCAGAGGGTATTGGTCTCATTGTCTTTAGGCCAAAGGATAAGTATGGGAGAAAATAGATCCAGTCAAATTTCATGATGTTCTACATGTTCCTTTACTGTGTAACAATCTATTGTCTCCATTTCATCTCATTTGTGAAAAGGGCTACAGCATTAACATTGAAAACTCAACATTTAATTTCTGGCATGGTGGTAAATTTTGATTCTCTGTTGATATAACCAACAACAGTATTGGATACTTGTGAGGGAGAACTAAAATCTTCAGTGCAAGCTCTATGATGGTCATTACAAACTCCAGCACAACTAGCACCTGTCCTATGAACTTTGCTCTTTGGTATCAACATTGTGGACATCTGGCTTCTGATACAGTTTGCCAGATGATTGAAAGAAAGCTAGTCACTGGGGTGAAGTGTACAACAATGGTGACACCAGATCCCATCTGTGAAGCCTACATTGCAGGTAAGCACCATCATCATAATATCCCCAAAAGACCTCACACCCCCCTTCTATTAAAGCTTGCTCATATATACTCAGACTTGAAGGGACCCCATCCTATTGTGACACCAGAAGGTTACAAATAATGGATCACATTTATATGTGACTCTTCATGCTTTTGGGCTGTGTATCCTCTCAAGTGGAAGAGCAAGGTAATTGAAGCTTTCACAGTCTACAAGGTATATGCTAAAAATGCTATGAGAAATTTGCAGCAAAGTCAAGTAAGAGTTCTGAGGCTGAGTGCTCAGTGGCAGAGACAAGACAGCGGTTCTGAGATGTAACTTGGATGGATGCCTGAGGTACTTGGAGGTGCAAGGACATAACCTTGCAAGATCAGGACTTGGCTTCAGCTTATAAGAAGCTGTGCCCTCCACAATCCTACTTCCTGGATTTAGACAGATGGATTAGTGAACCCTTGGAGGAAATTATAACAACTCAGGGAGATCCTTTGTTGTGATGTCAGAGAAGACTTAGGAGATGAGAGCAAGTGAGGAGCAGAGGGAATTGTATATGCAATTTACAAACTAAAGTATGCTACTGAGAGTACTTCAATTTAAATACAAGTCTTGGGACTATGTGCCAAAAGAGAATGAAAATAGTAGTGAGACTCAGAGGTGCTCCCATGATGCAATCACATGTGGAGACCTCTGAGAGAATTTAGCAAAAACAAAAGACTAGGTAAAATAATGAAATGGAGAGGTCATATGAATATATCATAAGGAATAAAACAATAAGATGAATAAGATAATAATGGAGATTGAGAAAGATAAGAGTGAAAACAATAAAGCATACATATGATGTGTAATGAAAGATTCCAATAAAGTTCCAAAGTATTGCTGAAGTCTCCTGGGGATTGATGTGTAGACTTCTGGAGGTCATAGCAATGCCTGGAGATTGGAACTAGCATCACAAACAGGATATGACAGATATACAGAGATGTACAGAGATGCATGGAAATGGACTTGTGCAGATTTAATAAATTCAGTCTAGAGGTACTAGAGGTGTTGCAGGAATGTGCCAGAAATGTGCAAAAGCATCTGGAGATCATCTGATGTGGACTTGGCATATAACAGGATATAATAGGGTGTCTGCTCTCTTGAACTGGTGGAGGTATTTGTTTAGCAGCATGTTGTGTAATGCATCAGCAGACTCACATCCCCTCTTGACATGCATTTGATAGTTTTTCTATATACCACATATGGGATCAATTTGTCAATGCAGTGTAGCATCATGTAGTGTTGGGATTTTGTCAGGTGATATGCAGCTTCCTGTTTGATTTTCTCTGTGTATGCCTGTTGAATGGCCAATTTGCAGACCAGCATTTCAGTCACTAGAAACTTCAGCAGGTCCCTTTTCTTGCTAACATAAATGAGTGGGTTCATTTTGGAAAAGAAACTTGGGAAATGTTATAGAAACTGACAGCTGTCCAATGGTATATGGAGTCTGATGCATAAATGTAACATACAAGAAGATCAGTGATCTCTAAACAACAGGGACTACATGTACAAAAAGGTCATTGGGTTCTGAAGCTTGCATGATTCCTCTCATGAAAGGTTCTATTAAGAGCTCCAGAGTCTTGAGAATAAAAACTTCATTAAGAGTGACCTCCTGGGTGTTGATGGTCTCAGAGGTGTCATAAATTAATATTTTCCCAGGCTCTGGATAACCTTTTGATATTACTTAGTTAGTGCCTTCACAGATCTCAATGCATTAACTGAAAAATGCCTGTGGGAATGGAGTTGAATAAAATATAGCTGTTTGTCACTGGTATAATTGTAGAGAAAATGGAGAAATGTGTATGGTCAAGATGCATTGAGGGGTCTGAACTTATAATACTGCAGCCTTGTGAGCATTGATTTGCAATGATCTGCTCTCAATCTGCCCTGTCAAATTTTGAAGCTGCCATCACATCAGGCCTTGCTCAGATAGGAAGGTAGATCAAACACCTGTAGTATTTTGATATGAGTGTGCAATTATTTGAATAAGAGAAGTAGGATTATATAAAGGATTGAAACTCACCTGTGGGAATGTTTATGGAGTGATTCATGAATTTGTATTGTGCCCAGAGAACCCACACTTCTTATTAAAACAGCCCTAGTTAATAGCCCTAAGCCAGGATGAGCTTTTGTCAAGGTACCATGCTGGATGCTTATTGGTAAAAAAAATCAGCAGTGAGAAAGTTATGACAGCACAAAGCTCTTTGAACTCTTGATGAAAATAAATAAGACACACTTGTATGTACACATATAGATACATATTTCAACTAGCTGTAAAGTGAAGGCAGTTCAGAACTACAATTTATCAGTGAACTCCTTAAGTAACCTAAGGGAAAGTGCTCAAGTGGTTGCATCCAAGTTGCATTGAAAGGAGAAAATTAGAAGTTATTCTGGCTCTGGATGGTGCTATAGCCAGGTTTATAGTATTCTTTGTATTTATTTTTTCCTACAAATATCAAGTTATTTCTATCTCCATGAATGAACTTGCTCTCTTTTTCACCAAAACCTTCAGGAAAGTGCAAATTTTCTGGATATTATTTTATCTGGACTTTAAATTTTACTGATTTTGCTGTAGGGATAATTTTTTTTCACTTTTGCAGCAAATTGTAGACCAGGGAACAGTTAAATTTACCATTCCTTTCTCAAACAAAATTTGTCACTTTGTCATCAGCAAGCATCAGTGGATGACTCCAACAAGCTAAGCTCACTCTTTGCATAAATATATTAGCTTGATTAGAAATGTGTTGCAATAGCCATCTGCTTACAATGATAGGTATCAGCTCCTATGAAAATAGACATTACCAGTGAGCACCACAAGCTAGCACTCAGACAAGCAGTTAAATTTGAATAGGCCTTTTACATCTTACTTTAAAATTTGTATGTACCATCCACAATGGCATCTATCACAAACAGCTGAGTTTTATTCAACAAATTTCCTGCAGGTATACCTTAATCTTTCTTCAACATGAAGTCACTTACCTGCTAATACTAATAAAGTATCCTGAGCCTGAAAAAGCAGTTATTTATGATATGTCTGAGACAACCAACATTGAGAATGTCCTTCTTAATGGTGGCTTTCTTCTCAAGACTCTGAAGATTTCAGTGGAATTTTTCCTCAGAGGAATGATGAAAGCTTTAGATAAAAGTTCTTCTCTTCTATGTTCCCCATTAATATTTTTCTGACATCCCCTTTTTCACATCTACATGCTGCATTTATGTTTCAGCTTACATACACAATCAGGCAGCTGTAAGTTGCTACAATATCCCAAGTTTATTTTTTAATGATTTACACAGTACCTTTGGTAACAGAATCACTATTGTTCTTTGCAGTGAACATTCTTCTGTTAAAGCTGGGGACTCCACATATGGGTTTCTATGCCAGAAAACTAAATTTCTTCAAGATGATTTTTTACTTATCATTATATTACACAGCACATAAGAACTATGACATCAAGGATAAATTGTTATACATTAGCATTTTGGAGAACAAGCTGCATCTTCTGTTGTTATATTACTTTGGAGCTGCTGGCATGCCAGGTTCACTTTATCTTATGGAAGTATCATCCACATGATACATTGTTTATACACAAGGGAAACAGGTTATATGGGTTGGAAAGAGTATTCTCACGCCAGGACAGAAGAGATGGCATTTATTACTAATGGAGCAGGCAAGTGATCAGATAAAAAATTATTGATTGCAGATCTCATCTTGTTTGAACCATTGGTGTGCTACAGGAGCTGTTGGATCATCTGTTCCAGCTGTATCCCATTCCCACATATAAAGCAATGCTAATTAGTATTACAGGATGGACATCCAGCTTGCCAAGAAGGATGGATTGAAAGTCATCAGATCTGCTAGTTTCAACAAGAAGGTAAAATTCATAAAAGAGTGTGGTGCTGATGTTGCATTTAATTACAAGACAGTGAGCAAAAAAGAAATCCTGGCCAAGGAAGGTCCCATTGACATGAGAGTGTTCAAATTATCTTTTCTATAATTAAGATTGACTTACTTTATGAATTTCAAAGTTATTGGGACAATGTCAGAGGTGAAACTCTAGATCTTGCATTGGAGTCCACTAACCTTGGTGCTTGATTCATAGTGGGTTGTCAACTATGCTTGTATCTTTGACAACAGCTTAATATTTAAATGACTAAATCCAGGAATGTGACATGATGTTATGGCAGTTAAGCCAAGTCATAGGTTCAAGTTTGAAGTTCATTGGTTTTTATGGTTTAATGGAGACACACATCCTAAACAGCAATGCTATTGAGTTTGCTAAGTCCCTTTCTAGGAGAAGCTTAGGTTTGATGAGCCTCAAGACTAAGTCTTAGAGGTTTAAGTTCAAAGAGGACCCAGATTCAATGAGAATGTCACAAGGCTTGTATTTGCCTAGGTCAAGTTGAAGAGCTAGACCCATGTACAAAGGCTACTTATAGTAAACTATGATGGTCTGTCCACAGTATACTAAGTATAACTATTGTAGTTATTGGCTAGTCCAAATATAAGTGTTCATGTGACAGTTGTCTATTTAAAGAAAAGAAAGTCACATAGCAGGTACAAATAACAAAGTAAAGTTCTTGTAATACATGATCTCTAGTATTTACAATAATTAGCAATCAATCTAGTTCTCTAATTATATTTCTTTATTTTCTTCAGGCATTAACACCAGCCAAAAATCATCCATCAAGGTATAATCCTGACCCTAACTTTGTCTCACTCTGATGCTGAATTCATCTACAGTAGAATCCATTCATGATCATTCAGAAATTCATTATGATGTATGGTGTTCTTGTCACAAATATTTAACCCAGGTACAGTGCAGAGTTTTGCAAGATGGTTCTGGGGCAACTGACATGTGGGGAGCTTAAGTACTGTGGGGAGGTGTGGAACAGGATCAGAAAGGTCGGCAAGGTGTTACTGGCAGTGCCTAATGAAAATAATAAGGCAAAGGTGGTAATCCATGTCACTGATGATTAGGACAGGATGTTGCAGGTAATATTGTGGAATAGATCCCATAAAAGTCCTGTTAGCACTCTTCATGTAACCTTTTGACAGCATGTTATATTGTGTAAACTCAACATATACTAGATGATGCCAGCACTATTTTTGCAAAATTAAAATTGACCCCACCTTCATAATTTATGGAGCCTTTTGGGCAGTCCCTATATTTAGTTTACAAGACAGCTCAAAAATATCACTGTATTCTACTCAGTATGCTGTAACTTTTAGATTACTTGTTGACTGGCTACCCAGTCAAGTTTCATCAAGATGGCTTAGAAAAAGGTCACTTTGAGTTGTTTATTGCTATTGCTTATGGAAATTGTACTACCCAGAAGTATGTGCCTAGATAATTGAAGAAAAGTCTCAGGATACTATAGATTTAGAAGAATTGATTCATGACTAACATAAGAGATGTAAGCCACATTAATTTACTGCATCAACACACGAAGATGTCTCCCTGTCATAATATACAAGTCAGCGAGATTTCATTTCAAGATTGCATACAGAGTGGAAGGACACTCACCATAAACTTATTTCTCATATGGCAGATACCCATTCATCACAGCAAAGGTGTGACAAGTGTGAAAATAGTCCTTCAGTACCTTGGAAGCAAAGAGGGCATCCTGACTTTGGCGACATTCCTGCAGAACCTTCTCGATATTGTCTGCAAACTCCTGTTCGGGATCAGGTGAGTTGGGAAAGTTCGGGAACAGGTCTTGATAAATGGGTAAATATGCAACTTGGGCCTTCTTGGCCATGAAAAATGCATCCCTACTTCGAGATGCCCATCTGTGTGCAGTTTTTAGATCCAAAAGTGGCTGTCCTAGTTTTGCAAAAGCTTCCCCATTTCTATGTCCGCTATTTTTTCAGAGAGCTCGTCCTGTATGAACATCTGTTCCAATTCGACCAGTTCGCTGAAACTTGCAAAAAGCTGGGGGTGGGAGCAAATGAAGCCTGAATTGGCGGTATAACATCGTCTACGCTGTGCTGCATAAAAACTGATTAAGTTAAAGAATAAAATGACTTCATTACATTCACCAGAGTCGTTGAGGACAGCGTCGGTGTGATATCCATATCTTCAGGCTCTAAGGATTGGACGAGGGATAGACCACTCAAAGCGGATATCAACTCCTAAGGAACCAGAGATTGGTCATTCTCGCAGCAATTTTCCATTTTTTCTTCAAGAAGATCATATTTCTGAGTGATATGCATGAAGGATGAGAGTCGGGCAGTATCGAATTTAGTTTTGATTCTCTGAAAAAGTGGAATCGGAAGAAATTGAAGACGATGAGGGAAAATGCATATTCATCAGTGGTGAAAGCATTCACAAACTTGGAGAGAGCAGACAGAATCGAGAGCCATTACATAGAATCCTTCTTACTACATCCAACTGCTCAAGTTCACGCGCAGAGTTCCGGTCGTAAATCGGATAATCCTTTTCTCCGTGACCACGTATGGTGGGGTCGCATCATTGCGCTTTCTACGCGAGGTTATGTCAAATAATCAAAAGAGTTGATCGGCGCACAATACTTACAGAGACGCTGGGCACGGCTTCGGCATCCTATGCGAATATTCGCACAGCACGTCTTGGATGAGGGATAGAATAAAGCTCGAAATAGTTATGATAAGTCGTCCTATAGAAAATTTACCGTGCTAAATTATGAAGCATTTAAGTGCAAGGTAGATGAAGGGCTAGAAACTTGAAAGCCATCGGGCGATTCGTTCCTTTTGCGATCAACGTCTCAGAATCCATTTACAGTAAACTGCCGGCTATGTTTAGGAAAAGTTTCAGTCTCCTAAAAAGGTGCAACATCATCAATCGATGAGAGCAGAGCTGTCGTACGTCCAAAATAGGAGTCCAGCTATCGCATTTGGAAAGTATATGTTAGGTATCGAGGTTGTGTTCCCATTTCGTCTTGTCAGCCGTGGAAGCTGAAGGCTAATATGCAATGGTGTACATACCATGAGTCGGCGAGATTCTACAGTGATCAATATCTAGATGCCTAACATGCCCTATCATTGGAAAGCCCGTCAAGTTGCGGATGAGGTGGATTACCGCCTTATTAGTTGAGAGTCCATGTCCAAAGACACTGTCGAGTCCCGTCAATGCTATCTCATTCTGAGCTTTCATGTCAGGTATCGAGATTCCGTTTCTAATCCGTCTTGTCAGTCGTTGAGGCTGCGGAATAGGTTAGAATGGTGTACGTACCATGAGTCGGCTCGAAGGTTCTGCCATCACCAGTATCTGAATACGCCCTGTCGTCTAACAGTCGTCAGAAAACCTCCCTCTGAATCGTTGACAGCATTAGCAAGATTACCGCTTTGTTAGCTTAGAGTAAACGTCCTGCAGGTTCAACGAGATACAGGAAGCCCCGTCAGCACTGTCCCATTCTAGGCGTTCATGCAAGGCATCGAGATTCTGTTCCTATTTCGTCTGGTCAGCTGTGGAGGCTTAGGAATAAGCTGCAGTGGTGTACACGTCATAAGCAATCTTGGAGATTCTGCAATGATCGGTATCTCAGACTGAACATGCCTTATCGTCAGATTCCATGTCTTGCAGATTTAATACAGACGCGTCCAGTCAATGCTGTACCATACCGAGCTTTCATGTTAAGCATCGAGATCCCGTTCCTATTCCATCCCGTCAGCCATCGAGGTCCAAGGACAAGTCATAATCACGTACACACCTTGAATCGGCTCTCCGGCAAAGCTACAACGATCAGCATCTGAGCACGCCCTACCTTCATAATCAAAAACCCCATCTCACTCCAGCGTCCACGAGGAAATCGTTCGATTAATACAATGATCAGAATTTGGTACATCTTTTTTTGTCGTCCTGCCTGTCGCTGTCCCCAACACAACGAACCCCAGGCCCAATAAATCCCATGCAAAGAAGTGAAATAAATAAATAAAAAATAAGAGGGGGAAAAAAAATAAGGAGTGCGGGATATGTAATGTATATGTAAGCTTCAACCAGGAATAGACAGAGAGACGGACAGCGATGGGGAGAGAGAGACGAAGAGGGGAGATGGGAGGAATAATAAAGTAACCATGAAATACGAAAGAAAGTTCGCGGGAAACAAAGCGTCGTTGGCGGAATCTTTATGTAAGTGCAAGTGCAGCGAAATAAATGGATGGGGTGTAAAATGTGATGCCTTGAACGTGAAAATGAAGACGAAGATGGATGCACGGAGGACTAGATGTGGGCAGAGTAGAGTAGGTGCGATGTAGGGCCAGGAGCTTGGGGGCGGGGAATGATGTGGTGGGAGGGGTATTATGGGTGAAGATAGCAACGACGACGATAGGAGAGAGTGGATATATAGGACTAAAGGTGAGGGTATATGATGGATTGCGCTCAGTCGAAGAGCCGGCGGGGCAGTGGATGCGCCTTCCCCGGCCAGCGCGCGAAGGTACGGCGCAGAGCAGACGACCATCCACCACCAGATCGGAGATCGCGAACACGGATCACACACGCACACGGGAGTCGCGTGTGTCCATCCAGAACCCAGCTCACTCACTCCCCTCCTCCTCCCCCTCTCCCCCTTCCTCCTCCCCATCCTCGTCCTCCAACCGCCCCTCTCCCCCCTTCCACTCCCGTTCCCAGAGCGGCTCCTGCCGTGGTACGAGCGACGAGTGACCAGGCGGGAGCGAGGAGCGCGCGCTATGCAGGCGGGCAAGGAGGGCGGAGCGCTCGGCAAGGAGGGCTGTTATATATTCGATTGCTAGAGGGAGAGCGGGAGTTAGTGCGTTGACTTTTTTAATAGGTATTTGGGAGGCAAGAAAGGAAGGTGAAAAAGGAAGGCGAAGGGAGATTGGGATTGGGCCGGGGATGAGGGGGAAGGGAGCTGGTAAGGATGAAGACTGACGAACGGATGTCTCCAAAATAAATTGGTGAAGAAGCCCCAAGTCCCAAATAAAGGGTGGACGAAGAATGAACCACCGATCCAACACAAAAAGGAAAAGGAACCGAACAACGAATACTCACTCTTCGACAATACAACATTCTCACTCCTCGGTCCAGCCCTCCCATCAATCCTCTCCTTCTCCTTCTCGTCCTCCCCCCCTCCCTGTCCCCCTTTGCCTCCATCTCCTCCTTTCCCCTCTCCCTTCCCGCCCTTCTTCCTCTTCTTCCCCTTCCCACCCTTCTCTGCAACACCGACCCTCGCCCTGGCCTCCGCCTCCTTCTCCTCCTCCTCCCTAATCGCCTCCCGGAGCGCAGGCACAGTCTCACAAAGGGCCTCGTACCCTCGTCTAATGTTCGCGCGGCGTTTTTGCTCCGACTGGATATGGTTGGCCTTTTTTTGGGAGGGGGAGAGGAGGGTTTGGTGTTTTTGCTGCGTTTGGGGTTGTTGGAGTTGGGGTAAAGGGGGTTTGGTGGAGGTGGAAGAGAATGGTTGTGGTTGTTGGGAGCGGGTGTTTGAGAGGGACGGGGAAGAGATGGAGCGTGCGGTGGATGAGGGCGGGGACGGGCGCGCGCGTTTGTGGGAGGTTCCTAAGGTGCGCCCAGTGGGCCCCGGGTCCGAGGGGCGCTTTGCCACGCGTGGAGATGGCGGGCGGATGTGCACCTGCGGCGGGGCGGAGCTCGGGGGCGGCTGCATCTGCTGCTGGTGATTCTGGTAGTTATTATGATTATGATTATTGCTATTAATCCTGTTGCCGTTTATTTCCTGCTGCTGCTGGGGTGAGAAGGAGAAGTGCCCATGCGAGTTGTGCGGCGAGGTGGGTATGGCGGAGGAGGGCGTGAGGGAGGAGGTGGATGACGAGGAGGCGGTGTCGGAGTTGGCGTTGTTGTTGTTGGAGAGGTTGATATGCAGGAGGGAGAGGGGGAGGTGTTGCGGGACGTGTGAGTGCTGGTACGGGGAGTGATGCAGCTGGGCGGAGCGCTGCTGTTGCTGCGGGTGCGGCGGGAGCAGGTTCTGCTGTTGCTGCTGCTTGGCCTGCAAAAACGGGAACGAATCATGCTTCTGCTGCTGCTGCTGCTGTTGATGACGATGATGCGCAAACGAGCCCTGGCTCTGTCTCTCCAACTCTTCATACTGCTGCTGAAAATGACCATACGAGTCAAACGCCGACTGCACCTGCTGCTGATGGTGCGGGGCACGGGTATCCCAGCGATCGGCGTCGAGCGCCATGAGGTCCTTCGTTGCCTTCGCGAGCGCCTCTTTACCGCTAGCGTGCGGCACCTCGATGTCGGCGGGGGGCGGCGCGCCGGCGTACATACCCCATTCTGGGGCAGGGTGCGAGTCGGTGTAGTCCATGGAGGATAGGAAGGCCTGGAAGGCCTTGGATTCTGCAGGCGAGAGAAGGTCCATGGTGGCAATGGCGCGGTGCAGGTGGGGGGCTGGGCGCGGGGTGCTCCAGGTTGGGCAGCGAGGTCAGAGGAGCACTAATTAGCGCGGCTGGGGGGTGCTGCCACCGGCAACGCCTGTGTGCACGCTACAAGGGGCTTTGAGGGCTTTTCGAAAGTGCGCTGGGAACACGACGCGTTGAGCAGGGCTGCCCGAGTTGCCTGTGGGGGTATGTGCTCAATTGCCTTAGCGATGGTCGATGCGGGTCGTTGCTTCGGAACGTGCTCGACGGAGAGACGAGTCACCCTACATGTGATTATTCACGCGGTGGCGGTGCTCCCCTCTTGCCTTATCCGCTCATCGTCCCCAGTCAGTCGCTTCATCAATCCACCATTCGCCATGTTGAATACCACCCACTCAAATTGCATATTCCTGGATACCTCGTACACCACGTATCCAAATTCGATCCACTTTCTTGTGTTCTGCAGCGCGTCATCCACACACTGGACTTAGCCGAGGCGGCGCCCGTCGCGCGCATGACCCTCCCCTCCATCACTCCGCCCTTCTAGCGCTTCTACCACCACCCTCGCAACTCAGCATTGCACCCATCCCCACCCCCATCCCCGTTCTATGACAGCTCTGACCATGCTCTGACATCATAGGGCGCGTCTGCACATGTCCGTGTACATTTCCATAGATTGTTTCTGTGTAAAGCTCGTCTGTGGAAAGGCCCCGTGTCCTCGAATTTCCATTCTTCCTAACCCTGCTTCTCAGATGGGGATTATGGATTGCACCTGCCGTTAATCGAAATCGTAGGCACCGTGTCCTTCGGGTTGATCATAAAGTGTACTGTTACTCAAGTAAAAGCACCAGCTCGGAAGCGGGTGAATTTGGACAACTGTCTCCTCTCGACGAGCGGCACTTGCAATATGTATCGATGATGACTACCTTTGCTTTCACGACGGTTCCCTTTACTTCGGCGACGGCGCCCTTTTCTTCAACGACGGCTCTCTTCCTTTCGGCAACGGTCCCCTTCGTCACAACGACTATCTCCTTTCTTTCAACCAATCCCCTCCTTGGCCTTGGCACGCCACCAATACGCGTCCCCCCGGCGGCCGTTGTGGTTTTCTGTATCTCTCAGGGCCCCACCGTCCAGGAACGTCGAAATCAAATCGACGACTTCTTATTGCCTCCGTCAGCGTGCAACGTACCTATTCCCAGAGTTATGAGTGTAGATCTGTCTCAAGTATTTAGTGTTGGCCCGCAAGTTGCTCTCAAGGCACACTCCATGCTCTGGGATTCCAGTCCTCGAGTTCTATCGGTATTCCCAGTTCCTCCAGCTCTTTAGTCCAACTCATAACCAAGTTCCTGCTTGCACTGGCAGCCACGTGACCGACGACCCCAGCTCACATCACGGCAGACAAAATTCAATCAAAATTACAACCACCAGCCGTCAACGCTTATCTTACGCCCGTCCAAATCCGCTCCTTCGACTGCCACCGCAGCGTCCATATGTCCACTTCCTATCTCTCGCCCACCACATCGTACCCTTATTTTACCCCACCATACTTCTCTCCCTTAGCTGGGCACCTCTTGAACGCCTTAATTCCTTTGTATGAGAAACATTGAAACTTATTTCTGCCTCTTAGCCCCCCCAATCTTGCCACCAATGCCTATCGTAGTGGACAACCTGCTAGCACTCATCTGCTGCAGAAGAATTCACCGCGACGGCCATATCATACGGCGGCTCTGATTATCAGAAGGGGCATGGCTTTCTTCTCTGGGATTGTAGCCGGCTTTCCCCTTCCGATTCCTCACCATGCCTGGTTTTCTGACTTGAGAGCCTGGGCTAGCGAAAATGGCGGCTCTGAAGCTTCATCAGGAATCGTTCTTCTCCTCTAGATGCGCTTTCTTGTCCTATTTCTCTCCGAACGTACGCATTGGCGACTGCTGTCAAATATGATAACCTCATTCGCACGTTACGTCGTTCCAAATCCCTATAATTCTCCACCGACTAATGATATCGTGTACGCACTTCGGGTCCGAGCGTCTGCACTTCTAACCCCGTCGAAGGAAAATCCCCCGCCGCCACGGACTTGCGGAAGACGCACATGGCTCTGCGATCATAATCCGGGGCACGCTATGTAGCTCCGGATTTTTCTCACCCTGAGTAGCATGTAGTACTGCAACGTGACTATATACGTACCTATACTTTATCCATGATTTGTCCGGAACTCTGGTGGGAAGTCGGACAGCAGTTAAGATCGTATTGGGACACGTGCAAATAATTTTTTGCTCTCATCTTATAAGCCTGTATGGTACCCGCGGAGAGCCGAATTTTTAAATCTGACATTCAAAGTTCTGCCGATCCCTGATTCCTTTGACATCGTCCCGATATTGTTTGGAGTTGTCAGGATTGCCAAATAACACCTTTCGACAATCGCAACTTTTTAGCCGCGCCCATCCAATTTATATGTTCTACTGTCTCGTATCCGTTTTTCGTCGGCATAGAGTAAAGATCACCATATGCTATGTTTCAACATTCCAGTGCTCACGCTAGCATCGGCACGTAGCTGGTGTCTGGACAGCAAATTCCAAGTTCACGGCAGGTTTGCTACATGACCAATGCGTTTCTTTTCATCATTATTTACACCGAAATCATTGCCTACCACTTCCTAATAGGATTCAGAATCTTCTACCCCTGGACGACTGCCCAACAAACCTCGTTTTAAAATGAGCTCTTCGTTTAGTTACTTTTTTTTTGAAGGCTTTGGTCTTCCGTGTTGTTATCCGTGGAGTATTCACTTATATAATTTAATCTGAGAAGGGGAAATATTGTCTACGCTATCTTTACATGACAACCACCAGCATCCAGAGTAACGCTACTCATCAGCTACTTGTACCACTGACTTTCTTTATACATCCCGCTCTGTATTTGCAGCACCGCCTCGCCGACCTTATCCAGTCCCTTCCATACCTCCTCTTGGTACTTGAGCTCCCCACGCGCCAGCTGCGCGGGGACAATCTTGTTAAACTCAAAGGCGTTGCTTGGACTACAGATTCTTGACGCGGAAGCCCTGCATCGTGAAAGATTTTGTGACGACTTGGGGTAGGTTCTGCCATATGTTAGCATAGAAAAATAGCTGAGTACGTATCCTGAAATTCACCTTGATAGATTTGTCTCCGGTGTTATAACCTGAAATAAATGGTTAGGAATATAAACACCCCCTCTACAATTATTATTCAAATAAGTACCAGACATCATGCCGCATTCTTATGGGGGGTCATTCAGATAGTAAGCACCTATCGAAGATAGGACATAGTGATCAGCACATACAATGAATCGCGCCCCGACATTCGCAGCGTCCAAAGCCAGCTCGTCGTCTTGTGGTCAAAATCAACGTCTGAACCGCACTCTTTCATTAACTGCACCTTCTCCGCAGAGCAGGCAGATGCGATGACCTTCATCCCGTCCTGCTTCGCAAGCTATATGACCATGCTGAAGAATTACTTAGTTTCATAGTATGCATAAGGAGATAATGAATGACGCACGATCCGACAGAGCCTATTACAGTGCATGATTCGGGCTCTATAAATGCATCATCTATTGTTCTTAGAGGCGTTTACATACCTGCTCCAGAGGTAATAAATGTCGTCCCATCCTTGGCATGCGAATACTCCTTCCAGCCCATATAAGCTATTTTCCCTGAGTATGAAGGTAAATTCACCATCTGAAAACAAATTCATTATGCGAGATAAAAATTGATCTGGTATCCCCGCAGCTCCAAGATAGCAAGACCACGGAAGATTCAACGTGTTCTCGAGCACGCCTATATGATCTAGGCTGTATTTTATGTCGTAATTCTGGTGGGCTATTTATTGCAATGATGATTGAGAATTTTATTTCCAGAAGGATCTAATGGACCACTCGCATAAAAATCCATAGATGTGGTCTCCTGCCTTGAAATCGATAATTCGCTTCGAAGGACGACAGCGATTCCGAATACAGAAAGTCTATGCAGAGAATATGTTTATAAGATAAGCGATCCAGGGTACTCCATAGCAACTTACAGCTTCCTGAGGATGTTTGGAGGCTAAAAGAATAGTTTTAATGTGATGTAATCTCTGAAAAATCGGGATAAACCCACACCATATAACTTCGCCTCCGGAGCTCGCATCAGTCTTCGCATGAAAGGTTCAATGGAGAGTTCCAGAGTTTTGATAAGAAATCCTCCGTTAAGAGGCGCTTCCTTGATATCGATAGTCTCAGAGGTATCATAAATGGTTGTTTTTCCAGGATCTGGATATCCTATTAATATCATCTAGTCAGTGCATTTGGATTGACATGTACAGCAGCTAAAATACCAATTGGAATGGAGTTGAATAAAACACGGCCATCTGTGACCGGGGCCATTGCGAGTGGGGCGCAGGTGTACAGCAGTATTTGAGACTCACAAAGTCGCTCTAATTTATCCTGCTGCATGAGCCCTAATCTTCAATGAAGTCCTCGATGCTAGAGGTTGCCGTCGCTTTGCGTATTTCTCCGGCAGAGGGGTGTACTCACAGACGATCGTAAAGAGATGACTATCGCGGCGCAACTACCCGAGTAAGCAACTTGCAATCCATATATATGTGATAGTGTATCAAAGTTACCGGGAAAATGCATCAATAAATAGGAGGAGATGGTATATCCGAAAGCAAAAAGATCGGGAAAAGCTTAAAGTTCTCACAGCGGAAAAGTTGGAACTTAATACGTGGACTCTCTAATCGATCCTTCTGTGAGCGATTCCCATTTGTGCCTAGTATGCATATAAGAACGTGGCAGCCTGCTAAGCAGTTGTCAAATTCTTTCTCTTACTCTAATAGAAGAGTGCACGCACCATTATTATCTTACAACTTCCATCGTTGATCGAACTCGTAGGATCAGCTGCGTCACTAGGTGCCGTTCGATAATTTGCCAGTGAAATCGATTTGCCACTATGCATGTACATCCAGCGTTATGTTCTGAATTCCAGATAAGTAAATCCCAGGAAGCCGACATCTCTCGTTTTTTGTGTGAAGATCAATCCGGAAGAGGAGGGATGTGCAGCCTGCTACTGAGGAGAGTTACTCTCGGAAATCGAAAATGTCGAAACGGCATGCGGCAAGGATCACAATAGAGACAAATGTTGTGCCGTCACGCAATGACACGCGTTCACGCCCAGTGCATGGACGTCCGCTCTTTACTCAGGCTCTCTACACCAGCACGCTTTCTCTCACCTAATCCCTATATATGGACTCCCTTCAGCTGTCATACCTCACATAGTGACACCGAACAGTAAACACTACCGGTGCCTTCTCCGTTCAGAATCGCGGACGAATTAAACGGTCCGAGCGCACATGGCTCTTTGACAGCAAATGCACCTCTAGCTTTCCCATCCAACCTAAACATATGACATTGATGTGCTCAGAACCTTTAACTCTAACTAAAATTAGGAGTCTTTTCTAGTCATATTGCCGAATATTCCTGCCATGCGCCATTCCTATTCATTTCGGTCCGGCTTAAGTAGACGCCTCTACTCTTTGAACTACTTCCTAAGCCTGCCTACATCGATATTGAGTCTTGACGTCGGCATCTATCCTAGCGATATTGACATCGAAATAGATCCTTCTAAAATGTCCGTTGCCACGGGTTTATACGGAAAACGCACATGGCTAAGCACTGAATGCTGATAGATGGGTATTTAGATACCTTCTGCAGATGCTTCTACTGCTCTGATTCTCAACGACATACCGTGGTTCATATTTCATTTTCTCAGTAATGTGCACTTCAAGCTCCTTGGTCTGCAGTTCTGTTGACGGCATTATGAGGCCCCTTTACCTAGATTTACCTAGTATACTGAACTCCGTCATTTCTATCACGATACTTGCCTATTTTTTTGTAAGTTCCCCACTGGCAGACGTTCTTATGCCTTCTAACCCCGGCAATATCCAACGAAAGCTCCCGCTGCCAGGGACTTCCGGATAACGCCCATGGCTCTTCAGCAGGATATACCTCCTGATCTATTTATAACCGCAAAGGGCGCCCTCAGCTGTGGTCTGTGTTGACCTGACGCGTCACTTTTCATCTGCTTCTATGGGTCGGGCAAAATTCGTGCTATGGCTTAGCCCTGGTATCATAAGCAGAACGTACTGCAGTTTTAGAAGAAATGCGACGCATATGGCTCTGACGACTCACTCTCCGGATCTAAGTGCCCAGTAGGTCGCCAAATAATTTTGCCTATTAAGATCCTATCCAGGTATCATCCGGGCTACTTATACCTCACACGCCCTTGCCATAAAGCACTGATTGGACATGAAATTGGTGCTCCTTGTATTCAACATTACTGTTGGTGCCATTCTGTAGGCAACTTCGTTCCTACGACTTTGGAAAACCATGCATGACTATCTTCATGAGAGAAGACGCCTATGGAAGACCTTGTCGCGTTCTCATCAGCACTACGTGTAATATTAGTGCATCTTCCTTGGAAGGGTTCGCTAAACATATTTATTGATAACTGAGGTACTATCTAGGTATTGGTCGACCTTCTCGTATCAGTGCTAAGTTTATAGCTTTTCCTATCGCTGGAAGCTAACAAGTCAGGTGCCCTATCCAGGAACCTTTCGAAAGCCGACCTACACTCGTAAATCGAAACAGTTCTTTCCCCTATTATTGTGCTTCTAACTCTGTTAGTGCATCATAAAAGCCCTTTGCTTCCGAAGATGCACATGGCATTGACAGTAAATGACACCGGATCTAGATAAATAAGTGCGTGTATCGTTTTCTCGCCTTTAAGGACGACTTGCGGCTATTAAAGACTGCCAACCTTTGAATAGGCATGCGAGAAAATATCGGGCTTAATAGGTCTGTGAATCATATTATAAATATTCTTTTGGAGGAGAACAGAACTATGGCTCCGCTTCTGATACGGTTAATGCGGCGAATCTCTTCCTATCTCAAAGCACATTCATACTCATGTGGCCATTTATTTATGAGTTGCGTGCATTTTGCTCATCGCTTCCCTGAAGACAAACTCCTTCGGCTTTCCATAATGAAAATAGCTACGCTAAAAACCCCGCCGCAGAACAAGGTTTTGAAGGACACATGGCTCTCCTTGGCTCACAACCCACGAGCGATCCTGATTGTATTATGGGTTGTTATTATCCTTGATCATCCGGTTCTTTTGTCTACCTTTTCCCTCTGCACTTCGTGCGTTCTCTGACTCATCATTTCCAAAGACTCCGAGGGCCTTCAGTAGGGTCTACTTGAATATGCTACTTTACAGTCGACATGCCTTTATGGAAGGGTGTAGGTCCACAACATCCATCATGAACCTTCCATCCCTGGATATCGATCCTACGATGGCATTAGGCTAAAATATCACCGAAAAATCACATGTTACTGCTTTAACCACCCATGACTATCCCAGGTACTCATCCAGTGACTCATCAATGTCTTCTAGGATTTAATTCACTGTACTCTCAGAGTCAATCTCGACTCTCGCATCCTGGACTCCCGACATCACGCATCAACGACACTGCCACTTATCTAGCGGCACAAGGCCTTCAAACATTGCTGGCATCCGATCTGTCGTCTTGTAATGATATTTCACTTTCAACCCCCACAATTATAAACATCCTTCTCCGTCGAATAATCACTTCATCTGATGACGGCAAGACTATGAACACAGTGGTTCTACTCGTACCGTTTACTGCACTCAATGTTTCAAGATCCTCGGTACCGACACCAAATCTCCAAACCAAAGTTTTACTTTTAACTGGTGTTTCGTTATTGAACAGCCAGTATCCTATCACGTTGAATACTGGGTGGCTAAATAAATTTCACGTAAGTCTACTTCAGTCTCTCCTATATACAGCTCCCGTTGAAATCTCATGCGTAAGATTCTTACTCGACGAAATAAGCTCAGACCTCAGTTTATTGCCAGTTTGCGGTGAACACATTAAGCACCGTCAAAAATTTCATCCCCGCTCTGATTGTGTGTTCTCATTGCCACTCGCTTGGCAAATAGTCTATGCACTACAGTGCACGTGTTCCCTCAAGTTCCTTTGAGTTCCCGGAGCACACGAACCCGCCCTCACCCAGGACACCGGAGGACTTGCGTTATAACGAGTGTTCGGATGTTTGAAAGCCGCCTCCATTGTTAGGCTTTCCGAGCTCGTTACTCAGAAAAAACTATGTTCCGGTAAGCATAATTTTCTGCGTTAACACGACGCTGTCAATGCCAGACGTACTTATCTTATTAATGCTTTTAGTTAGGAATATAATCTGTAGCTTCGATCGACAATAATACTTGCGTCAACTGGATTTACAAAGAGTATTCAAGACTGTATTCTATTTTTGCTTTCAGAACTATCGTGAAAACATCTCAAGGCCTCCAGTTCTTGCCATGATTATGTATGCTTTGCTCCTTCTATTCTCAAAAGTCCTGTTTCCCTACCATAGCTATCGACTTACCTTATTTTTTCCCTAGCTGTTTACTCGAAGCATGATTTGAATACCGCACTTGGTCATTGGTGAGTGGATATTCGTCGAATTACTAACCCGAGAGACCAAAATGATAACTAGTCTATGAAAAAACAGGTGCGCTCCCTTTTGTGGGCGAAATATCAGTCACCTTCGGAACTCGATTGTATACATTATGTTCGACTTCTGCATAGAAGCAACAGAATTATCCTGGACTATTGCAGTGTCACTGATGATGATCTACCACGGTACGAACTCGTAGCTCGTCTTGATGACCGCGAGTCACTCGGATCCAGATTTCAGATTGCCTCACATACCCAACGCGCATTTCGGGGGAAGGGCTAACGCACTTATCATCTGAATCAAGATCTTCGTTCCTGGAAACAAATTCAACGCTGTTGCTGGAGATTTCATCCTGCTTGAAGGTACTGCTTTCACTCGATGTCAATAGTCAGCTGCAGCGACTCGGAATTTGAAAAAGAGCCGGAACTATGAGAATAAAGGCCAGCCTGAGTGTAGGAGAGAAACGCTGCTTCACATTGATAATAGTTCTGGGAGGGGGTGTATAATATTCAATATCACTATCAGTGATATGGTACAGTAGTTAATAAACTCAGTCTTTTGCTGCCTAATCTAAAGGCCCAGATGGGGTGCTGCTAGGAAGTAATTTCTTCGTGTATCTTCTAGCACTTTCTGTCACGTATTAAAGCGTCCTCTCTAGGATCTTTGGGAGCAAATGAATAAGTTATTGACTATATTATCCGCGGTCTAACTTCAGCTATTTTACTCCCTGGTTGCTAACAGATAAGTAGAGGTAGATATATAACATATGCCAATCATCTAGGTACGTTTTAGCATGTATACAGAGCGGTACATATCCAAATGAGTAGAACAGCGGGTAGATATGGACTTCGCATCAACATATTACGCCCTTGGTATTAATACGGCGCGGTCGAAATTCACCAGCCAGTTACAGGTATTATTATTGTATTATTAATATGTTATGTCTGAGTTTGTCAACGTTGCTGAACATTGCGAAGCACACGCTATGCAGTGCATGACAATGAGATTGTCACAATTGATAACAGGCAAATATTCATCCAAATCTCAAGCAATCGATTTACACCCCAGTACTTCTTTATCCTACAGTAACTACTATGTACAGATCCTGTCGTGATGTCGTAAGATGTCATATCAAAATTAGTCCACTGCGAGAAAAGTGGATTATAAAAGAATGTAACATGAAATAATAGTACAGGGTACAAGTACAACAAATAGCGACCGATCTTCAACTACATATCCACCGGTGTCCGTGTATGAGGGGATACTTCACTCACGGATTCAGCTTTCGAGTCCGGACGCGTTTGCAGTTGTATTTGTTGTGAATGTTGATCGAACTCCGTAGTCACGGCAATCTGCGTAAAGCAATGGATAATCATCAACTGGAAGTTTTAATTATTCGTAAATGATTAGCAGAACGTACCACTATATCTTTGGGTTCCTTCCTGCCACCAAAGAAGCGCGCAAACCACGAATGGGAAGTACCGTCGTGTAGTGATTCGATGTCATGGTATACCGAGAAGGATGCAGTTGGATAGTTAGTCGGAGGGTCCTCAGGACTTTGAAGAGATGATTTGTTGTTGGAATCAGCGTCCGGTAACTCCGGTATGTCCAGCGTTCTGGTGGGCTTGAACATTTGACGACGTCCACGCTCTGGAAGGCCACTTGAAGTAACGTCAGGATGATATTTGCTGTGAGCACCGCCTGACGCCCAAAAGATGGCAACAGCATTGACAATGACCTGAGAAAATGTCATTTGATCGGTGTCAAGTCATTTGAGCGGCTGAAGTGAATTCGTACATCGCCTGCCCAAGCGCCTAAGCATACCCAACCAAGCTCCCGCCCCTTAAAACAGATGAGTAAAACCATATTGACCTGTATGTAAGACGTCAGATGTTATTTTCTGATGTAGCAAAATAGAGAATTACGGTAGATGTTGTGAGGGCCACGAGAGCGGCACTACCATTAATAGCAACCATGAGCCCCTTGAATGCATGTACATGAAGAGCGGGAACTCACAAGAAAGTACGGACAGCCAGCCTTCGCACCCCAGAGCTCAACATTTTCGATCGTAGCAGAGGCCACAAGAACATAGAAGTTAAAAATAGATTGATATATCTATGAGCTAGTTTGATAAGTGCTTTAAAAAAAGGGTAAAAATGCACGTACAGATCGTAAGACAAGAGAGGAATCGAGGCGATGGGCTTAAGGCCGATGACACATGCTCCTTCATCATTATTTTCATGTATCGGACCTGTGACACCGTGTCTAATGAGTAAAATGTGGATGGCATTGGCTATGACAGCACATACCTCCGAGAACTAAGGTAATCACGATACAGTACAGCGCCACTGAAACCATACACACTAAATATACTGGGGATTCGAAGCGGCGAATACCAACGGTGGGCGACCATACAATATGCACCTTCTCCGCTGAAGGTTCCGTCAGCAGAAGTGTAAATTCAGTGCTCAAGAATATCGCACTTAAAAACGCGTAGATGAGAAATTTTGAGGTCGTATAGAAAGTTACGCAGAGATATATTGCAGCCGTGCAAACTGATTTATTGAGTTCGAGTCCAACACCGAGAACGAGAATGCCCGCTGATACGAAGTTAACGAATAGGAGAAGTAGATGGACAGAGACGACGCACTCGAGAAGAGAAAGAGCCACGAATCGCAGAACATGAGAATGACACACTGTCGTGGCCAAGGCATGGTTACAATGCCGTTCCACGTCAGTCTTTCATGTTGCACCCGTCGTGAGATGCAGTGACTGAGCACAGTGAGCCCTGTGGACCATCATAAGGGTAAGTTCCGATTGAAAGAGGCTCATCCTGATGTTCACATACCAATAAAGTAAATCAATGCGCTCAACACCTGCAGCCCGGTGGATGGAAAGAGCATGGTATTCGACACCATGATCGGCGGTGGGCAACCAGGGGGAAGGTAGATGGGCAACAGTGCGTCCTGGTTTTGTTTAGCGAGCGGAACCTTAAGTCATCTTTAAAAAAAACTTTCCCTAATTATCCATTTCTGTCGGAAAGTCGTGTTTCCGTATAATTATGACACTGATAAGGCCTATTTTCAGGGCATGTGTACGGTGGGGATGTTTGGGAAACCTCCTAGTTCGCCGGATTGGTCCTGTCTCAGGGGAGTTGATCTGGTGGTGGTGCAACTGGTGTTGGGGCCAGGTGATTTGATCTAATAACAAATGCGTGACACGCGGTTGGCATCCCAATTGGGAAGAATCCCGAGGCATGTGCTCATCACAAGCGCGTCGAGAACGACGAGCGTTCTGTGCAAAGTGCATTGTACGCAGTGCATAATCCTCTTCATCTTGAATAAAAACATTATAATAATATCAAAATGGGTACCATAGGACGCTATTTCGCAAATTGAGCCAAAACTTTGGAATAGTTCTCCAATCTTCAGTGTTCACAGACGAG
Organism: Nidula niveotomentosa; assembly: GCA_036937135.1. Lineage (NCBI taxonomy): Eukaryota > Fungi > Basidiomycota > Agaricomycetes > Agaricales > Nidulariaceae > Nidula > Nidula niveotomentosa. Next base: position 60,314 of record JASFDE010000058.1, read on the forward strand.
CAGTGCGAAATCCGGAGGGTCCTATGTTTAGAATAACTTGGGATTCAACGTCGTGGCGTAAATCAGGAGCAAGGGAAGAAAAAGACGATGTCACAATTGGAAGCCAAGTCTGCCTGCAAGCGCCGCGGCCCAGGTAGTCGGTGGTCGCCGGATGGTTACCAGGAGCTCTGCCCACCGCTTGGATTTCTTCGTTCTCAGCTGATTTAACTGTAAATCAACCTTATTTCTCCACGTTACATACCCTGAACCCTGAAGTCAGTGATCGAATAATTTGTTGCTCACGGCGGGTTGTGTCCAGCCGATGTCCAGCCAACATAGTGAGCATGCAGATTCGCGAAAGTATGCATCGTTCCTAATTTAAGACCTCAAGGATTAGCAGCATGCACAGAGAGCTTAGGGTCTGGATAGTATCAGGTACCGATGGCATGGGGTAAGAAAGTAAATGCTTCCGGCGTGTGGGGGTCATCTGGATCTTGTCAGAGTCGATGTGGGGAAGCGTGGGATTATTAGATCGAAGGAAAGTCGTTCGAAGAAAGTTCTAAACATTTTGGAGGTTGTCAGTACATACGGTATGTTGAAATATTAGGTGTACCTTAGATGTACCTGATAAGAACGCTCAAGCTTCACTAGAGTCAAGCCAAAAGATAATATATCCCCCTACCAGGTCCTTGGCGTGGTGGTAATAACTTCCATATTTGAGGACTGCGCAAAGCAACCGTCATGCATACTTGTCACTGTGCAACAGCGTCAAATTTTCTCACTTCTCTCGGGACTCATATAGGGGTGCAAGTAAGCTAAAGATTAGTAGTCTGGAACTTACTATAAGTCATGGTCGCGTGAGGGACGCGCGTGCCGAGGGTCAGGAGGGTAAAGGAAGGGGTACATATCTGTACCCGTCCTCGGAGACTCGTCCGTCACGATCGATCTGACCGAATGCCAGGAAGTGTCAAGAACTGCTTATCGATGCCTAAACATAAACCTCTGTAGCCCTTCGGCGCTCCTAACGGGAAAAGAAGAGAACTGAAGGGTCTCAATTGGTTCTCATATGGCAGACGAAATCATCCTTAGAAGAATGAAAATATAAACAATCTAGAATGGGCATTGCGCCCATATGCCGTATCGCGATTCCAACTTACATACTTGCGTACCAATCAGTGGCATCAGACCACCGGGATATTTAATGAAAACCTAGCGAGTGATGAGGAGACGCATGGGAGTAGCAAATTGGAACAGTACTGATCAGAAGATGAAGAGATGATTGCGCATGAGAAGTCATAACCGTGGCCTAGATGCATATATCTCTCAAGCCGTAGTGCATATACATAATTCAGAACACGTTATCCGTATGACGCTCGCTAATCGCTGTCACCCTCTTCACCATCATCTGCCTCCTCGAGCCACTGCAAGCGACCTCGTCAGATTGTTCATCGCAGCATCACAAGACACCGACTGAAACACACCTTTAGGAAGGGTTCGCTTGCCTTGCGAACTTTCTTGCTGGTATCTTTGTCAACGTACTTCTTGCTAACGTGCGTGCCCCACTGGGTAACGACCTCTTCGTCGATGATGTCGGCCTGGTAGAGAGCCATCAATACCTTAGGAACTGAGGGCAGCAACTCGGGGTGGGCAAGGCCGACCAAGCGTTCAATCCCACCAAGGAGTGCTTTCTGGTGTTTCTCAGAAGTGACTGTCTGTAGACCAAAGCTTAATAATAAGATAAAAGTTTATACAAGACGCAGACATACCTTAGCCAATAGAGCGCCATATTTGTCGATCTCGGTGACGACATTATCAGTGAACAAAGCCTGAACGAGTACGAGAACTGTCTTGTGCTTCTTCTCGATGCCCAGCTCCTCAGCTTTCTTGTAGATCGCAATAGAATACACCTTAGGGTCATCGCCCGCTTCGCGATTCTCCCCGATCCACTTTCCAAGCATGGAGTAGGGACTGTTGGCATCTTCGTCACTCCCGGCGTCGTCGTCGCCGCCAATGACAACAGCGGCCATCGAGCCCTCGAGAGCCTTTGTACGTTGCTTCACGGCTTCGGGAGAGGTGTCGGCTGACCAGCCATCCTTCGCGATTTCAGCCTCCTTGCTCAGGTCGGCAGCCTCAGCCTTGATCTTCTTGGTTAACTCATCGTCACTCTCAGCCCCGTTGCCATCTTCGTCGCCGTTCTCGTGATCACCGTTGGTATCTCCACTTCCACCGCCGACACCCGCAGCAGCATCGCCGGCATTCCGCTTCTTCCCGCCCTTCGAAGCCTTAACGGGAGGATTCTTGAGGATGAAAGTTGTCAACTTGTGCCTCATGTCGATGTCGGTGCGTTCACCGCAGGCCTTGCAGTCTCGTATGATGTGTTCATTCCTGCCCGATTTGAGGATGACAAGCTCAGTCTCGGGGTTTTTGCAAGATTTGCAGAGTACAAATTTCTCGATGAAGACGTCGAGAAGCTCGCGGAGACGGTCGGCATCATGAGCGCCATTAACTATGTACCTCTCATTCTTTTCATCGAAGGAAGTCTGAGCACCGAGCTCACAGCCAAAGAATTTAGTGGTGTAAGTTGGAGGGCGACTGAGGGCCCGGGCGACATCGGTCATGTTAGGAATGACAGTTTTGATGCCATTTCCCTTACCCTCAATTTTGGTATTGAGAAGGGGCATGCTATCACCTTCATCTTTAACTGTAGAAGCTCAGAAAAAATCACGACAAACCGGTATCGGTAAAATTTATCATCGACATCGCGGCGGATGTTTACAATTCCGGAAGCCATAGTGGGCAGAAAATGGGTATTTTAACGCTACAGCTCTTTGTCAACAAGCAACGTCTAGTCTAGCGAGTGGGCACTTACAAAACTACTGGAAGATTTGGATATGACGTTTTTATGTATAGCAATTGGAGGTCGAAGCATGAATCCTCTGTCTTGGCAGAAGAAGATGCGGTGAGGGGGTTGGGGGGAGTGGGTGGACGAAATCGTGAAGATCTGCGTAAGAGGCTTCGCGAAGTTACTGGAGACGGGCTGAGTGGGCAGAGGCAGGAATGGTGGTTAGAGGACAAAGTAGGCACACGTGCGACGCCCAAAAGTTTGCGTCCGCCGTCGGCACCGGGGTGTGTCCGAGTTCCGTGCTGAAGCGCCGAATCAAGCGCCCGCTGCAACTCTTATCCAAATCTCATCCATTATTCTTTGGGCTTACTATTATACTCTAGTCTTTCATGATTTCAACTTATTGCTTTCACAGATCCCAAAACTCACAACGAAATTTGTGGCATCAAAATTTCTAGTGGTAAAAGGAAATTACGGTGTTTTCACAACACAGGATTCTTGGCGGCTCGCATGTTCCATCATCCACGGTGCTGCTCTCCGATGATGTAACACATTGGCAACTCATTACTCATCGATGACTGATTCTCTGCATCTGTAAGCATCTATAAGAAAGTTCGCCATTCGCACTACATCAGTGAGAATTAACTGATCTCTACCAATTTCTACTTTTTTGTATAGATCTGCAGACGGTTTATTAGTGGACTCGGGCCGCCAGCTACATCATGACGCAAGCTATACGGCGACTTACAGCTGAGCCAGAACTTCCATTACTTTAGCCTTCAGCGCAGCATAGAATCTTACGTGCGCGCGACTGTAAGTCAGTAAGGAGGATCCTAACGCAGAAAGAAACCGCGGGCTGATCAACACGTGGAAGATGTACACCGTGGATTCCTAGAAGGAATTTAATCACAGTCATATGTCTACAACCTTGTGCCACGCTCTCTGCCATGCTCTGTCTTTGTTCCGTACTCGATGTTATTTTCTCACTGACAAAAAATCATCTAAAGCAAATACATAATCTGTCTAGATAATATCCTTGTGACGGATTCTTGGCTAGAGTTAGCATGACTTTCTCAATTCTTAGGTGCTCCGCACTTATGCCACTCGCTATTACTGGGCGATCCTGATTTGTATACGCGCGCGTAAATTCCTCCTTACACACAGGACTCGAAACATATAGGTGTCAATTCTCATAACGCTGTCGTAAAATTACACCAGATGAGCCGTTGGTATATAATTTCTCCATGTATGTACACAAGTAGAAGGAAGGCAGACGCGTGCTGGAGACTTCTGCCACCCAGGGCTTTGCATAGGAAATTCCTAAGGTCCTTATTTCTCGTTTTCACAATATGATCTGAGTTTCATTACATTCCTTTTCAGCCCTTGAGGTATTTCGGTACTCAATTTAAATAATTACTGCGTGCAGCAGTTCCTCAATGCATAATCTACTAGCCGCTGGGAGATCTGTGCCGCATGCTCAAGCAGTTCACAATCCCACAAGCTATCTAACTTTCAGTTACCCAGATTATTCGACATGTCCTCTGAATATTCTATCCACCACCCTTCATGAATAGGATCCTATCAGCTACAACGGAAAAATAAGTGAGTGTTCATATCGCATGATCATAGCCATGCACCTAGTAAAATTTATATCAGTTATCGTGTGCTGACCGAGGTACAACTATAGTATCATTAGTCAATGAGATATCACCTATAATAAATATTATATCTCTAATAACTAAAATTCCACCTCATAACGGGATTTTTGAGGCTAATAAGTGGTTTTATTGGGTAGAGTTGATATTGTGCAGCACTTATTGCTGATTTCAGTTGAGCACCTCCTCATTTCCGTAACGAGTGCGTAACATTTTTTTTACGTGCGTCTCTGTTGTTGGAGACTTACCCAGCACAACCGTGAACTCACTAGAAGGGAGATATCTTGGGCTTAGTAATGGACATAGTAATTATCGTGGCAAGCACTAACTCAATAGTTATATTCTGTAGTTGTACTCACACCCACAAAAGTAAATGTAGATAGATCGGAGCCAAATACTGGAAGATCCTCGCACTTTCAGGATAAGGTTTCTTAGTATGAAATACATTAAATTCAGTTTAGTTTAAGCCTGCAAATACTCGTTTCACGAAACTGACTGTGAGATAAGTTATGGAGAATTATGTGAATATTTTACATTTTTTGGGAATATCAAATTTTTACTGAGGCCATATTTTGCCCTAATATTTTTGGAGGATGTATAAATAGTTATGTAGATCATCTGAATATTTAAACCATACTTTTTGAATGAGTGGTTGGTTCACTACATGCATCAAAAATCATGAAGAACCCCCAGCTTGGCAAAGATTCACACGCTATGAGCTGCAATGAGCATGGTATTTGTACAACTTCAATGGCTTGTGGAAGCTCAAAAAATGTGTTTTATGCTAAATAAAAAATATTAGCATGATGTATAGAGTATATCCTTCCCGAAAAATATACACAAAGTTTGTAAATCTTGCGAAGTATTGGCTATGTTGACAAGCCTGAACTCCACATACCCGAAAGATTTCAACAATAAATCTCTCAAGATAAATTGGTTTCGATCTCGAGGCATCGAAAGATAGGGAAAGGAGCGGAATGAATAAAGAAAAGGATGACGTGTTTCAATACCGAACATCACCATGTACTGGTGGTTATTACAGGTGATTTTGATATCAGTAACACCTCTTTATCGGACCGGAGTATCCGAAATATTATGGCGAAGCTAGCCAGGAAGTCCAACATTGACATGACAGTACATCATCTTCCGTCAAGAAAGACTTGATAGAGTGTCAAATTTCTGCAGGAGCACAATCAGTCATCATTACTTGAGATGAGAGCAGCACTTGAGGTGCAATGCGAGAGTGGCAGCGGTCGAAGCCTGAAGAAGCTAATCTCGATGAATCTATACTAGTAAAGTGTTAGTGCTATTAAATTAATATCTATCGAGAGTTCGATGCAGCCAGGAAAGTGCGATGCCAAGGGTGTGATGCCGGGCCGTTAAATCACGAGAATAGCAAGACAAAGGCAGGAGGCTGATGACAAGCACCGCTGCTCTCCACCTGCTAGAAAATGCAATTTCGACAGGTTCGCTGATTGCCTATCTCTGTCGACACCTGGCACTCAACTCAGCTTTCTCTGCTTGACTAGACTGCATTCATTACCACAGCCATATTTAATTGGCTCTGCTAGGCCTCATCAATGCACCTCGAAACCGGGTCATGCTCTCTCTCCTTCGCCACCATCTTTGAAATAACAATTTGTCGACATGGTATTTCTAGCATTGACGGTCAAGCGACACTTTGAACCTCTAAATCGGATCCTGCACTCTTCCTCATTGGAGTTCCCTTTGCAACTTCGCTTTGATACTCCATAGCTATTTTATATTATCATTCAGTTCCTCTTACTTCTCCTGGATACTTCCTATCAGTGCAGTCAGCATTGCATTTTTACTTCTAATTGTCTTTTGTAGATTATATTCAGCAAAAAAACTAGGTAGAACCTTCTTAAGTATGCAGATCTCCTCTCCCACTCTTGCCCTCGCTTATTTTTGAGTTTCTCTCAATTCATTGACTTCATTTCAAGTTACCTTCATTGTCTGAAACTTCCCCAACATCATCTATCCTGTCTACTCCCAGACTCTGTACTCCGTTTCATTGGAACTAATGGTGCCAATCGAGATACGGAAGCACTCTCTAGCTAGAAATGAAGGCCATCATAGACTGTAAGTGTTCTTATTCATTATCTTGTTGGTTAGGCCTTCAATTAGTTTAATTTTATAGGCATTTTCATCCAGTCTCGCAGACAATGCACATGAGCCTTTTTTTTCATTTGACAGGGCCGAAGAATGGCTATTCCTATCGGGTTATGAGTATACGAGCTTTGGTTAAAGAATTCTGGGGCTTTAGCTGGAAGAGACTCAAATGAGGAAGTAAAAGCAATTTTAGATGCACTGGCCCATCATGGCAGGCCGGATGCTGACTTACACTTTGCTGCTTCCTACAATAGCCATACCAAAACTGAATCACACTTTCTCAAGATCAATCACACTCTCCAAGTTGTACTATCACACTCTCATGAACTCGATCGCACTTTTTCCTTTAAGCTATCGCACTATTCGCTGTGCAATCGCACTATTCGCCATGTGGTCGCACTTTTCGGAAGTTCTATTACAATCGCATCAACACTCTTCTCGTCATTACTCAATCTCGATTGCCGTACAAATATTATGATGTATTTATAGTTATAGGTCATCGCCCTCCAAAAGTTATAATCGATTGAAAGAAACCTGAAACCTTTCTCAGGTCTTGCATAATACACTATAAAAGCAGTCAAATGGTGCCCGGATTCCTGCAAGAGCATTAGCCACGATAATTGTATTCCCTTAGAGAAAAAAAGATTCATATCCCCAGAATGTTCTTAAAGAGGGAATAGCAGTAACTATCGCCCCCATACTGTATGTGTCTGGTCGAGATCCTCGCCATATGCCAATATCTTCCAACTTCCATTGGCAATATCGATGAGAAAGCATGTCAGCTTGAAAGATCAGCTACAGGGTCAAGCCATTTCAGCGAGTATTTATACTAAACATTTCAACAGGACGTACTGAAGCACCGGGTTCGCATAGAAAAACTTCAGGAAAATGAAGCCACAGACGACGCAAACCTGGAAAACTCTCTACGAGGATATCGAATATCGCGACATCCAATTTCGAAATACCCAATGAGAGGTATACGAGGGGCTTGTGGCGAGAGCCTGACCTCAGAGAGTCGATCAAAAGATGAAGATCCTCAATGGAGAGAAACTGGTCTCTTACGACCAGTTCTTTGAGGTTTGGCGAGCATCGGTGAAGAATCTCTATCACTGCATCCAGACCGGATGGTAAGCATGGCGAGATGTCCAGTGCCTGAATGTTTGTGAACATGCTATTGTCAGACATGATAGATTCCTTAAACAACGGACCCAGAGGCCATACAGCCGCGCCAGGATGTTCAGGATGGAACTGCAAATCTAATTTCTGTAACTGCCCGGCAGTGGAAGTGAGGAGCTGCATGATTCCCTCGAAACTTGTTTTAAAAGCTTCACCGAAAGGTATTTGGATGTCAAGATGGCGTAGGGCGGGGAAAGATCCGAGCTGTAGATAAAAGAATGAGAGATCAATAGACTCCCAAGACCATATACGCAGCACTTCAAGACGTGGTGAAAGCCAATTAATGAAGGGTGCCACAACTTCAGCGAGGATGACCAGGTCGCGAGCCTTATCATCGCTACAAAGATTAGTCAAGTCGAGGCTAAGCTCGAGAATAGAATCAAGCTCAAATCCGAGAGTTGCTGGTTGGAGTAAGATCATCACAACGTGATGAAAATGCAGATTCCCTCCTAAAGAGAGAGTGCGTAGATTTCGCGCGAAGCTCGTCCATGCCTCGCGAAAGAAAGGTCCAAGAAGGTCGATCTCAGTGAGGGGGAGATCCCATGTATCGACGATGAACTCGGTGGCACTGACCAGTCGAGGGATGAGGGCCTGCAGCGCATGTGCGAACGCAGATAGGTTGGAGGGAGCAGAACGACTGCTGTCTGCGTTAGAACAGCGTGGGCACGGGGGAGCTCGATACCATGAGCCTAACCTGGTCATGCCCTGGTATTTTCGTCCTGAGATGCCTGTCGCCTGAGCGGCCTCTCGATCACATTCATGGCACAAAGCCAACCGGACACGGAGACGCCGGACGCGTTTTGCAATCGAATCCCTAGATAACACGAAGAGTATATGAGTGTGTATTTACAAGCCTTCAGAGTACTCACGACTCTAGTCGTTCCAAAGTTCTAGCCGTCCTCGCTTCGTTGCTAGAGCACACGAGCGAGATTTCTTTATACCGAAGATTCATGGCTACATGAAAAAACGCGCTATTAACTGACAACAGGTTTTGTGCAATATTGTCAGGTAAGAAATCCGCTACATGCAGCCAGATGTCGTTAGGGATGTGGAGGACCATTGGGAGCGAGAAAGACGTGATGTTCTTCTGAAGAGTTGCGAATGCGCATAAAAAGTGCAAAGAAGCTTTAAAGACGCCCACTAGGCGTCCCGAGTTCGCCAGAGGGACCCTGCGAGCGGAAAGTGGAACGGGAGGTACGAAGGAGCGAGCTGTGGCCGCCATAAATTATAAAGGCCCTTCAGTCGGGCATTAACCACCTAAAGACACCCGTAGTTACCTACAGTTGGTTCCACGGGTAATCACTAGTTCCATACGCATCAAGGTCCAATTTGAGCCTGGATACCTGAGCCTGTTTTAAACGTCATGCTACTGACAAGACGTTACATGTAAATACACGGTGGAGGCGCTCCGTGAGGTTGCACACGCACCTTTGATCGTTGATCTGCATTATTGCCGGATGAGCCCATGAAGCACGTATGTACAAACGATCGCCTAACCTCCGACGGATCGGAGAGCGGCGGGCGTCACGGTATGTACAAATGTCCTATATATGGTCCTCGTGGTGCCGATCTCGAATAGCAAGCTTGCTTGCTCATCCAAGGAGCGCTCTTTTGGGTCAAAAGCGGGCCAACTGCATCGGAATGAACAACGGACAGCTGCTGAAAGAAACACCTCAATGTTGATCATTGATCATCAATATGTACTCGTCGTTTTAAATCCTTACAAAAGACGGCCGCATGGAATATTGAAAGCTATGTTGAAGAGTAAAGAACTAAGAGCGTTAAAATGATTATCAGCATGACAGTCCGAGCCAGGAAATAATGCTGCAAATGCTCACAAAAGATGAGGATGTGCAGGCCCCAGGGTGCTCGAAAGCATGATATGATTGCTATCCAGGACAGACTCCGGGTACTCAACATATCACCGATGCATGAGCAAAGCTTAGAGATCGCATTGACGACGCTTTCTTTCCCATGTTTAGACCCCAACGATGATCGGCTAGGTTCTTTAACTAATGAAAAGAGGAAGTAGCGTCATCAGTGATTGTGAACAGCATGGTAACAAGAGTGCACTGGCGCGTACAAGGTCAAAATGTTGTCTTAAGGAATCGAGGATCTCATCTTTAGTCCAAATCTGAACCCACGTAACTTCAACGCAGAAAATGATCGTTCATCGAGCAATGGTGATATCGAATAGTGAGAAATACAAAGTAGGAGCATCAGCTGTGTTAATCTGGAGCAGTAGCTAGATGGGATGGTGGTCGTCCAGATGTTAGGGTCCAGCGACTGCTACTGAGGATGATGGTGAGAATGAGATCACTAATGGGGACGAATGCAAACATACACTTTACTGCATGCGAGTGACCACCCAATAACAACTGGACGAAAACTGCAAAAAGAGAAGAAAATGGTCAAGTAAGATCGAATCATATCAGCGAAGATGGTGTTGACCAACACCTGAGAAAACCATAATTAGTATTGTGGACCATGTGTAGTGCCAGATGTAAGGGATCAGGGTTAGATAGCTCAGTCTTTTTTTAACAAGACACTGCCTACATTCATGCTCACATCAAAACAGTTCCACGCTGGATCTAGATGTGTTTCTTCACCCTTTGTCAATAAGGATCCAGGAACCCCAACTCGCAGGGCTCGCTGCTCATGAAACTAAGAGCGAAGACAACGAGACATGATCGGAAAGAAGCCCAGATCACAGATGAATGTTAACTCACCTGAAGTGAGCAACATCGAATAGATTCCGCTCTTCGTAGGTGCGAGCGTCATCGGGATGTATCTACCTATCTCCCGCTTCCTCCTGCCAGCTGACATCAAGCAAGGAGGAATCGAGCCGACCATGCTACTGAACCCAAGGTAATGCTGGAGAGCTTCCTGGATGTTTTCGATCCGCGGTGGTGAGGGTAGGTTGTCTACTCGATTGAAAGAACGAGATGACGCTACAGATACTGGAGATGCCTCTCCGTGTCACTTGCCCATCCACATCATGCGCTTTGAGCACATCAACCAGCACCCACTATCCCAGATCCCCACATCGAATGTCGGGGTGTACTCATCAACGCGAGCTCATCCGGCAGAGTGGGAGTGTCAGGCCAATGACGAAGCTCTTGATAGCCACGGGACTAATCTCTTTATGAGACGAAATGATGACTTAAGCTTGGGAAGTATGACAAGAGTTTAGGCCACTGAAGATATGAATGGCTTGGGTCGGGAGTTGTGTTTATGCGAGGCACAGTGGTGATGGCGAAGAGTGATAGCGGTGAAGCGAACTACCAGCGACGAGAGAGTCCACTGACGTGCTTGCTGGCCATCGCTTGTTCTTTTCGGGAATCCGATCAAGGTTTTCCCTAGGGTATGCAGAGCAGAGAGCTTTGTAAGGTCTGTGGAAAAAGGGTATGCGAGGATGGGATCCTATAAGTGATCACTGTCCTGCGAATGCAGCGGTTCCCAGTGAGACATCGATCCAAACATCGCTGTTCCATAGTAGATTTGTAATTGTAGACCGCGGGCCTCTGGGAGTGCAAAGAGAAGGTGAAGACCTCCATGGTAAACGTGATGAACTGGCCAGTTATCATTCTGTTGAAGATTTGTATACCAATCAGCAGTCCACGAGGGATAATTCAGCTGCGCTCACGTGGACGAGTGCTTTTCCGAATTCACGATTGCGAACCATAAAAGATGGCCAAATATGCTGGCTGCTGACCTCTACACTCCCCATGACACTTCCTGCACTTTGTCGTCGCCAGCAAGCGTGATAGTTACACAGCCTCGCCGCCTCCGTCCATATTGACATGTTCCAGAGAAGAGGAAAATGACCTAAGAAGCGTTATCATTTGGTAACGCGCTAACAGCATCGGAGATGGTTCTGAACTATCCGTAGTCAAAATCTTTGCCAACACATACGGCTAGTGCACCAGAAGGCTACACGCTCCTTCGGATTTCAAACCATGACGCAAGGATTCTTTCTGTTGCTGGCAGTTACAATAAGCGTACTGAGAATAGGTGAACGACGTTGTTAAACGAACCAACGGGCATGAGATGGATATGGCTTGAAAGAAGTCGTGAATAGCCGAGAACGTCGTACAATAGGAACATCAAGGTGAGATGCACGAGTTGCGTAGCACTTGATGCTAGGGATCGCCTAAAATGATAGGCTCACATACTACAAAGAAGTATTGTGTTGAAGTAGGCTGTTGGGCGCACCCTCATCAGAGGATAGAATCTTAATATCGCTCCCCCGTTGGTTGAATCCATCTTGACTCCTACCGTCCTACGCATTGTGTTCATGTCGCAATGTGTATATATTCAACCGTGTGTATCCAAGGCCGCTGAGGGTTCTGTCGTATGTATCTCGATTGTCTATTGCAGGTGCTCCTCATTGGTGTACTGGATACGCTCCGGCGTGTACCCCGCGGCCGGTGACATGTGATATGGTCAAGAGCTGTCAGCGATATGGTTCAGTAACGACGCCAACGGAACCCAGACCATTTATTACGTAAGTCAACGTAGGTCCAAATGCTATAAACGCTCATGATCAGGGGAAATTGCGCAACTCAAGCAAAGAATTCGCTCACGGAGCTGCCACCAATGCGAGACGCATGTGGCGTGCTATGTGTACACGGTAAGTATGGTTTTCTAAACGTTATCTTCCTTTACTATCTTTTCTAACACCAAACCTCCAGCCCACGCAAGCGACACTCATACCGAATCCACTTGAAGTGGTCCATTTGAGCAATGATGGAGATACCGACGGACATCTGGCTTTCTATTGCGCAGTTCATGCCAGATGAAACTTTGCGGACAATGCTCAGTGTCAACAGAGTATTCTTCAATCTTGGGATGAACCTTCGCTATCGAGAAATGACGATCCACAATAGGCATCGTCTAGCTAAAAGAACACTATCACGTCTACTGTGAGCTCCTTAAACTTTAAATGGCGGGTGAGGCTCAATGTATATCCGGGACTAACTACAGCGACGAAAATGTGTCTAAACGTGTCCAATGCCTTCACCTATGCCTTGCCCACATCAACTCGTCGCAGAGATTAGGGGGCCGAGGGAAACAGCCTTCAGGCGGGTTGCTAAAGAAGGAAAGCCCTCCTTCCTTCCAGGACGCGGTGACAGCACTTACCGCTGCCTTCCCGGGGATGGTCAACGTCCAAGAGCTATACATTAACTCCTGGGACCTTCCCCCTCAATGCGACCTCCATCATTTCTTTTCTACCGCGTGGTCGAGTTTCGGCTACAATATGCGGAAGCTCTGGATATCAGGGAAACTCGAATGCCACCGCCTTGTGATAGAGTCATGTTTGAGCACATGTTTTCCCTCCCTTGAGGAGTTGGAGATTGAGTTCACGGATAATTTCCAATGGGGAGACGACAGTGCCGACATCCTCATAAACAACATAGCCCCTTTCATCAATCACCTGGGACCGCAGCTCCGTTCTCTTCGGGTTAGGTCCGCTGCGTCGGTAGACTTGTCAGCCTTCTTCTTTGCCTTACAACGTCTCCCTGCTCTCCAGAATCTCGAGTTGGTCATTGCGTTCAATCGAGCATTCGGAGAGGATCCTTCTGGACTTCGACAGTTTATCAGTAGCAATTCTAAGTCTCTCCACCGGCTCAAGTTAAACCTTTGCAACCCCATAGTTGGCGGCCGGCGTTTAGAGAGTGAGGACCCCTTATGCCAATGGCTTATGGGATGCGTTTTGCAAGAAAACCCCGGCCTTTTCACCAACATGCGCTTTATCGATGTGTACCCCACGAAACTTCCTCCTAGCATTGATATTCTTTTAGGCATCATCAGGCAGTCCTCTCACCGTCTAATGGAGTTCGTAGTTGGAACCTGCTATCTCCAACCTGGAAACATACCACAATTGGTCGATGCTCTCAGCGAATGCGGCAATTTACGAAATCTTCGGCTGAACATCTGCATACTCAATGTCGAGCTTCTGGACATGCTCGCGGAGAAGCTGCCCCATTTGGAGAGCCTGCACCTTTACCTGCGCCAGGATGAATCACAGGTATTTCACTCCATATCTAAACTATTGATATTGTTGTTTACTAATTTTATCTCCTAAGCAATTATGTTTTTGGAGCGATGAGAATCAGGCGCGTTTCTATAATCAATGGAAGCTGGGTGATATCGGGATCTGGAGGGGAGAGGACGAGTGGGATGTGAGACTTATGAGAACACTGGCTCGAAGTATTCCCTCTGTACGAAGCTTTTGGGGCAAAGGTGGCATGGGTTTTTATTACTAGGAAATCCTGCTCGTCCGAGTTGGGTGGTTCCGTTTCTCCCATGTAGGTGTACATTATATTTCCAATTTATCTGTGGAACTGATCGCCGTTATTGAGCAGATTATATAAAGGATGTATTATTTAAAGGATGTAAGAAGCCAACATACCCATTGAATGTGCTTGAGAAATCATGTCTTTGTTTCATGCAATGTATGGGTCGCGCAAGATTTTTGAGCTTATGAGATGATCAATAAAGTACTGGTATCATCGATTTCCTTGACAGTAAGGATATCGTATCTAATAGTAATAAAAGTACATCTTTTCTGATCCTGTCATTTCCGAACCTTCGTCCGATCACAATTAATTATATGTTTATCTGAGTGTGGTCACCATTAGCGTGGACCAGAACCGCACGGCTCCAACGCTTTTGCTGGTTGCCGCTTGATCAAGGGCTGATGCCAAGCATACCCAAGGTACAGCCACAGATTTATCCACTGCCCTCCTTCCTGTGCATCCCGAGGTGTAAATCGAGTAGATACAGCCAGAGAGATTTTTTTAAAAATATAGGGTATGTATCTATATGTGAACCTAGAGCACTTTAAATGAGCAGATTCTGTACGTAACATGCACTGGGAAGAGTGAGAGTCATATGGTGAGTGTCTGAAAGAACTCACGATAAATAAAATGTTACAGATTGAAATGAGTAAACTACTCTGTCTAGAATGTAAATAGTTACAGTGAGCTGCTATGCATCCGTCGTGTGATTTAAAAACATACTCGGCATATACCGACAAACTGCGCTACTTTGGCGCCCGCTCAACTTGAAGTGTTTGAATCGTTGACCTAATCTTCAATACAGAAGCATGAACCACTTAAAATTTTGCAGTTATAATTCATCGCACATTAGGACCAAGTTTAACGTTTAAATTGATAGAAGGATGTTATTTTGTATACAAGAGGAGCCATGTAATCTCCTGGAATCACTGTTTACTCCGCATTGACATCCTGTTCTTCATCCAAATCATGCTC
The DNA here is from genome assembly GCA_036937135.1 of Nidula niveotomentosa. Lineage (NCBI taxonomy): Eukaryota > Fungi > Basidiomycota > Agaricomycetes > Agaricales > Nidulariaceae > Nidula > Nidula niveotomentosa. The sequence continues at coordinate 75,376 of JASFDE010000058.1, forward strand.
CTTGTCCTTTTCAACTGTTTGGGAAGTGATCTTATGGGATCTTTCAGAGTTCTCCTCCTCCTTTATATCTGAGAAAATGTTCAGTGATTTAAATACAGAATATATTGATGTTCCTTCCCTTCATCCTCATTATTAAACAAAGCAGCCACCATTTCATCGGTATTTGGCAATTTGTATTTGAAGCAAAATTTATTGCACCTATACTATTTACAAAATTCTTTAATACCTTCAATTCCATTGTCCCCAAGACCAGCAGTTTGCAATTTTCTAGCAACATTTCAGAACACATTAGAAAAGGAATTTAAGTGAAACTGACTTGTGAGCTATGATATTGAGTAAGGTGATAGCATTGGCTCCTTGAATACCATTGACAATTGCTGGTATTACAATTCCTAGTGTTTATAAAGTATTAGATTCGAAATATTTGACTTGAGATTGTAAAGTTTGCCAATGTAAAATGTGCAAATGTATCGCACATCATTCCAGGACAATCGGAATAGCTGCCAGCCTTGTCACTTCCAGAAATTTTTGCATTTTCTGATGACCTAACAGAGGATTGAAAATCCAGGCAAGGCCTTT